>PVJA010012668.1:0-51374 GCA_004027025.1 Myocastor coypus | reverse complement strand
AGCTTTTGTGAATCCTGGCGGATGTGGTCTGTAGGTGGAGGTGGAGCTTTGGGATTGAGTAGTCCTGGTAGGCTCGTGGACCGGATCGGTTGCCAAATGGGCTATTTGATGGGTTCAGTGCTGGAGCTTGGGCTGGAGGGGTTCAAAAAAAAAAAGGGGGCGGGGGAGGGAAGGCAGGCCCAGGATCCTGACCCAGCCAGCAGTGCGGTTTGGGCTGGGCTGGAACAGGAAGTTAGTTGCAGAGGGGCGCAGGGGCTTACCCTTGGCGGGTGCGCAGGCTCAGCTCCCAGCGGTGCAGTTTGGGCTGGGCTTCTAGTTGTTTTTAAGAGATCCTTTCTTACCTTTTTGTTAGCTGTAACTGTGTCTTCAAGATCTGAAAGTCTATCTTTACTTTTGTTCATACAGTGTTGCCAGCTTGTGATTGAGATTTTATTTTCTCATATATCTCTTTGAAACTGCTTCATGTGATCTATTTCTTTCCTATATTGCTCACTCAAAGATTCCATCATTTTTCTGTTCTCCTCTGATTTTATCAATGCCTTCTTTAGAAGCATTTATTAATTCTTTCATTATAGTTATCTTTTCTTTTTCTACCTCAGAGATTATTTTCTGATCTGTCTTCCTCTCTACCTTTCTGCAGTTGTTCCTTTGCCTCAGACCCTATTAATTCAGAGATGGATTTTTTTTTTACTTCAGAGGTTCTTTCTCTCTTTCTCTCTCTCTCTCTCTCTCTCCCTCTCTCTCTTTCTTTCTTTTTTTAGATAGGGTCTCACTATGCAGTTCAGGCTGGCCTTGAGCTCACTTTTGTAGCCCAGGCTGGCCTAAAACTCACATTGATCCTCATTTCTCAGCCTCCCAAGTGCTGGGACTACAGGTGTGCACTACCACGCCCAGCTCAGGGCTTATTTCTGATCTGATTTCCTCTATATTTTTCTGCAGTTGTCTTCTTACCTGAGACACTATTAATTCAGAGATTTTTTTACTTCAGAGGTTATTTCTAATCTGAGTTCCTCTGTATGTTTCTGCATTTGTTTCTTCAGATGCTATTAATTCAGAGATTTCAGCTGTGTGATTCCCATTTTTTCATGTGCTAGTGACTCCTGCATTTGTTCTGAGTGGGCTCAGGGCCTGAGATTGCATCTTGCTCTTTCTCTTTGTCATTTTGTACAGCACTGTCCTCTGACCTTTGGTGTAGAACTTTGGTGAAGTTATGCCATTGGAACCTACTGAAATTTGGGTTCAGATCTACCAAGTCTGATCTTCTCCAGATGTGGCTGGTGGGGTCTGGTTGCTGTGTTTAGCTTCTTCCTGCTGCAGCTCGTGGAAATGAGCTCACTATGCTCCTGTAGCAAGATGTTCAGCTCCTGGATTACCTGGAAGGGTCTGACCTCCAGCCTTTCTACAGGGAATTTTGCTGCAGGGTTTCATGGCAGATGCTGGGGCTGGGTTCTGAGTGGGGAAGAAGTTCTGGTGGTGCAGGGGTGCAGGCTGAGAGTTCCTACCTATGTGCATGCCAGTCCAAGGTTTTGGGAGGGGAAGAAGTTCTGGTGGCACAGGGGTGCTGCAGACTCAGAGTTCCTACCTGTATGCCCACTGGTCCGGGTTCTGGGCAGGGAAGCTGGAAGTGCTTTTGCTGCCTATGCTTATCTACAGGATGTCCCAGATATTGGGATTCCTTGGTCTCTCAGTATGATCTATTGTACCTGGGGAGAAAACAGCAGCAGGATTGAGAAAAAGATAGACAAGAAGACAAGAGCAGGGTTAGGTGGTGACTCATCTGCCTGTTTGGTGAAAGGACCCATGAACAATAGTAAGGCCTTTATTTGTATTTTTACAAAGTTGCAAGACACAAGGTTAACTGGCAACTAATAGCCCACGATGTCCAGGCAGGCTGTTTCATTCAAGACTGGGGTAACTTGACTGCTTGAGGCAGTGAGGCTTTATCCTGTTTTCCCACATGTGATCAATTTTAGCTTTAGCAGCTCCGAACATCACCTAGCCTCAGCCTTCCATCAAATGAGGTTAGGTCCTGACTTTGTGCATCTTTTTTTTCTTTAGTGTATTTTAGTACAGGGACTACAGTGCATAGGGTCTCATTGTACAGATCACAGATTGAACTCGTAGTTATCCTCTTCAGCCTGCCAAGTGCTTTGATTACATGTGTGCCACCACACCCAGTCCCAGTGACATCTCAGCACACCCTAGGGGCGGAGTCAGCACCATGCCAGTTATTGAATCCTGGTCCCCCACCCCCAGCCCCCCAGGCTTGCCTAAGCAGTCATTTTAGTCCACTGAGCTATTTGGCCAAGCTGTTTGTTCTACTTCTTGCCAAGCCTTTTTAAAATTTTTACTTATTTTTTCATTTTCATGCATTTGGTACAGGGTCTCACTAAGCAGGTTGGACTTGTAGTGATCCTCCTGTTGTCAGCCTCCCCAACACTGGGATTAAGGTGTGGTCCACCATGCCTGGACTCAGTCAAGCCTTTCTAAGTATGAACTTATTCACAGTTCTTTTGCACATTCTAACCCTCCTGTCAGCCAGGCATGTTATGAAACTACCTATGGAAGATGTTTTCTTAAGCTAGTTCATTGTGTCATGCACTGCCTTTTAAAAAAAAATAAAAAGCCAGATGTGGTACAGCTTTAATCCCAGCAATTGGGAGGCTGAGGCAGGAGGAACACTGAGAGTTGGAAAACAGGCTGAGCTACATAGTGAATTCAAGGCTGGCCCAACTGTATTTTTTTTTTTTTTAATGAGAAGAATAGATTTATTTTTTTTATAAATTTAATTTTATTTCAAAGAGTAAAAGTAGCAGAAACAAAGATAGAAAAAAACAGTAACAAGTAAGTACATATAGTACAAAATTTCAAAACAAAAATTTAACAATGGTTGCATTACATATTTTCATCATCAAATCAGTTTAGCAAGCAGAATATATTTGTTGAGGGCAAGAAAGCTCCTGCCCAAGAGAGACAGGAGGGGGGTCCTGAGTGGGTGTCCACTCTTTTTTTTTTAAGGAACTGGGGATAGAACTCAGGACCTTGTACTTGCCAGGCAGGCACTTGTGCCCCTGAACTATCTTCTGGGCCTAGGCTGGCCCAACTGTAGAGTGAGATCCTGTCTCAAAAAACCAAAAAGACTACCCCTCCCCCCAAAAAAAATCTGCAAAAATTGAAATTGTTTTTTGTACACAAATACTAAAAACAACAAACAAACATAAAACAAAACATTTCATTGATCATATGGGAAGTGGAGCTCCAAGGATGTGGTGGGGGAAGAGCCCTTCATGGTGGTAGCAAGCCTTGGCACCAGCTTACCTTAGGGAGGGCGTGTGTTACCTGGACAGCAGTTGTTTAGATTTCCTGGACCCTCTAAAACTGCAACACATCACCTTTGTCTCTAAAGTCTGTGAGAATGAAGACAGTTCACTGTGCTTTTGGTGGGCAAACAGACTGGTTAAACTGCTGCATGTAGTGGCTCATGCCAGTAATCTCAGTATGTGGGAGATGAGGTAGGAGAATTGCCAAATTCAGATCCAGCCTGGGCAACTTACTGTCTTAGGCCCTGTTTAAAAAAAAAGTAAAAAGTGGGGTTGGGGTGTGTAGCTCAGGGCTAAGCTCCTGTGCTGTAAAACCAAACCAACCCAATCCTAACCCAAATTCAATTTGCTGTTTACATACCAGGAAACCTTGTTGTTTCCAGACCCCTTTTTAGTTACAGCCAGTGGCAAGTGTATGCAACTCCCATTTTCCCCTGGAGTTTTCTACCCCTTAGACCTGTTTTCCTTGGAATTTTCCTTTTCCCTTGTGTATAGATAGGACACAGTGTTTGAGAATGTTCTAGGAAGCTCTTTGCTTTTGGAGGAAGCCTCACATTTCTTTCCTAGACTGACTCTGTGGTGGGGTTAGGAAACGACTTAAGAATTGGGGGGAAAATGGCCAGATGGCTCAGCAGATTAAAGCACCTGCTTAGACAGACCCAGGGACCAGGGTTCAATCTCTGGCATGCCATGCTGGCCCCACCCCTGGGGTGCCCCAAGAAGGTGATTGAGACTGGGCGTAAGTGGTGCACACCTATAATCCCAGCATTTGGGAAGCTGAAAACAGGAGAATCACCACAAGTGTGATCTGTGTGGTGAGACCCTATAGACCCTTCACTAAATAAATAGGAAAAAAGCTGAGAGTTGGGGGCTGTGTGTATATGCGCAGGGGTGGTAGGGGTGGTGCTGGTGCTGGTGCCAGTAGCAGGGAGAAGACAGGCTGTGGAAGGGCTGGAGTGCCCCTGGGAGTGGTGCTTGCCTGTGTGCAGGAGAGCCTGTTCAATCCTGTTGATACACACATGTGCATACATACATACACACATGCAGAGGAGGAGGCAGAGCTGAAGCTGGAAACCATGCACTTTGAGGACCATGGAGGAGGTAGCTTGACTTGTCAGTAGTGTCCCTTGAGGAGAGCAGAAATCACAGCTGCTGGTGCTGGGTGGTGGTCAACTTCTTATTGGAATGGGAAGATTCTGGTACTAAGGAAAAGGAGAGCAGAGATACAAAGAATTCATAGGAAAAGCCATGGTGGCTGGGAGTGCTGGCTCACTCAGCCTGTGCCCAGAGGCCTGGCGGGGAGGGGCCCTTAGAGGCTTGGCCAGGGGGAGCCATCCAGCCCAGCAGACTGACGCAGCACTCCTGCTACCTGCAAAGGGCCTAAAGTTGCAGCAGTCCTCATAGTGTCAGAGCAGGGGCTGGGGAAGACACCTGGATGGGTATTATCCCTGAGTCCCCAATTCCCCTTCTAATCAAACAAGAGTCAGGAGTGGCTTCTTGTTGCGAGTAATCCTTTTAATTGGTGTCCACTTACCTGAACATAGCTGTGGCCACATCTCCAGTCCCTGGACAAGCATGCCAGGGTGGCCCATCCACCCTGGGGCCAAGGCTGTGCCTGCTTGGAAAGGGGCTCAGCTGTCTGAGCTGCCGCTGGGCAGCTCTTGGAGGGAGGTCAGACAGGCAGCGAGAGTGCTGCAGGTTGGTGGCACAAGGCAGTAGCTTCCTACATGTGGGCAACACTGGCCAAGACTAAGGCTTTGTTAAGCTCAAAACTAAAACCTTATTTTAAAAGAGGAGAAGCCAGTCCTGGTGGCACAAACCTGTAATCCCAGCACTCAGGAGGCTGAGTCTAGAGGATCAGCTTGACTTTAAGGCCAACCTGGGCTACATAGTGAATTCAAGGCCAGCTGGCACTACATAATTGAGTCTCTTTCCAAAGAACAAAACCCTCACAAACACATATGTGCACACCCATGAAGGAATGAGTGGAATCAAGAGAAAGAAAATAAATGGGGGGGGGGACCCAGCGGGATGCCTCAGTGGTCTAAAGCGCCTGCTTGGGAAAGCTTGGGCGGCTGCAGGGACTACAGTTCGATCCCCAGCACCACATGCTGCACCAGCCCTGCCCTCTGGGCGGGCTGAGCCGGCCATAAAAATGAGTGAATAAACAAACAAAGGTTCTGAAACAAGAAAAAAAAATAAATAAATAAAATTAAAAAAAAAAAAAAAAAAGAAAATAAACTGGGTACAGTGGTGCATGCCTGTAATCTCAGTACTCTGAGAGACTGAGGCAGGAAACTCACAAGTTCAAAGCCATCCTGGGCAACCTAGAGACTCAGTACATCCATCTCTGTCTCAAAAAGGGCTGGGGATATAGTTCAGTGTGAAGGCCCTGGGCCAGGGAGGGAGCTTGAGGGGTATCTGGCACTTGGAGGCCTTTGTGTGTCTCTGAGCTATCACAGGTCTGCAGATTTCTGAGGCCTGTGGAGGGAGGCAGGAAGGGAGGGAGGGAGGTGCTGCTGCTGCAGAAGGAAATCCTCACTGACCTTTGAGGCTGGTGGACCTGGGCCCCAGCATGAGTCAGCTTCAATGCCAAGAAGCATAAGACCTGGAGAGTCTGCTTGTCAGAGTGGCGATGACCAGAGCTACACTTCCCTTTGTCCTGAAAAGTGCTTGTGGGTGGCACAGCTGCTCCTGCCCAGTGGCCCCAGGCAGATGTGGGCAAAAGGAGAGTTCTGCTTGGAGGGAGCCCCCAGTGTCTTGCTCCCACGTGCCGTGGAAGGAACTTCACCACATTTTGTCACCACACTGTGTATAGTTGAAGGGATTCTCCACTCCACACTGTGGCCCTGTGTCTACGGGACAGGTGAGGTGAACCAGAGAAGCCAGGGAGGGATGAGAGTGGGGACAGAGAGGGCGGGGGATGAAGCATGGAACTGCCTGATGTGGGTAAGGATAGCAATTTAGAGGTGAGGGCTGAAATTTGGGTATGTGGTGGGCTGCTAGAAACAAGGCAGGGTGAAGTTCTTTATGAGGACGATGCTGGCGGACCTTTGCCAGCTGTTGCCTGGCACTCAGGATGAAATGCCATTGTTTTTATAAGTTCAGGGGGAGAACAGCCAGGGCATGGGTGGTTCCTGAGAACTAATAAATACCAGGGGTGACAGTGACACGCTCAACACTTCACAGGAGGCCCCTATGACTCGCTGGTGTAAGAGCCAGCTGGGCCAGAGAGGGAAGAGATGGCGCTATGTCTTAAGGTGTGATCACAATCACCACGACATTGGGTAGGGGCCTCAGGTGACTGAGCCAGTGTCTGGACTGATGTGCTAAGGACACTAAGGGAAGTCTTTCTACTATAAACATCCAGTTTCCTTTGGAGCCCTAGGATGTGTGCAATCACTGAGGCTGAGGCAGGAGGATCCTGGGACTTGACATTCCCCTAGGGCTCGCCTGCTCTTGGATTGAATAGCAATTGTTAGGCTCTTAACCTGGTCCTAGATAGATGATACCACTTTATATATCCTGAGCTCAGGAAAAACATCACCCACCCTTCCATCCCTGGGTGCCTTGACACACCTTGTGCAGTTTTGCCCCTTCCTCAGGAACTCGCTTGAAGACAGACAAAGTTGGTTTGAAGAGCTGGGAAGTGGTGTGACCTACCTGTGACCCCAGCATTCTGGGAGGCCAAGGCAGGAGAATCACAAGTTGGAACCCAACCTAGGCAATTTAATGAGATCCTGGCTCAAAAATTTAAAGGGTAGGGGAAGAGGGGCATGTAGCTCACTGTGAAGGCCTAAGGTTTAATCTCTAGCTACTGAAAACAAAACAAAAAGGAAGAAGCTGGTATGGATGGGTTAGGGCTATCACTGGATGATAGGGGCAGAATTCAAAAAGACCTACAAGAAGAAAGGAGACGTGAGAAAAGATAAGATTAAGCCAAAATCCAGAGTAAGTTTTTGTTTTGTTTTGTTTTTGTTTTTTGAGACAGTCTGGCTATGCAGTCCAGGCTGGTCTTGAACTCACAATGATCCTCCTGCCTCAACCACTTAAGTGCTGGGATTATAGACATATGCCACCAGGCCCAGGCTATTTTGTTTTGTCTTTGAGACAGGGTCTCACTGTCTCATTCAGGGTCTTACTCAGGCTGGCCTTAAACTCATTTCATAGCTCAAGCTGGCCTCTGGCTCTTGGTGATCCTCCTGCTTCACCCCTGCTCCCCCCCACCACTCCCAGTGCTGGGATCCTAGGTGTACAGGAGGATTTCCTGGCACACAGATTCTGAGGAAAGTTTGGACTGCCACATGTAGGGAGGCTGGGGACACTAGCAATGAGACCACATTGATGGGGACACAGTGCTTCCTCATGGCAGGAAGTTCCCACAGGAGGAGCTGCTTTCTTTTCCCTGAAAGAAAGCAGGGAATATTCCTGAATACTCCTGAAATATTCTGGTAAGAGCTTCCCTTGGTACCACTGGACTTGTGGGGGACCAGATGCCAGTTGGCTGAGTCGCAGTGGGATAAACTAGGACCAAGGCAAGTGCAGTGAGGACACATGGAGGGGTGATATTTCCTGAAGGGGCATTGAGGTCCCCTTGGAGGACAGCAGGGTTTGTACCCTCTTTGCTTTTCTCTATCCCCTCCCCAAAGCCCCAAGTCCTGCCCATCCCTTCTGGTATACCTGTCCCATCGTGCTTGGCCACATGTCTCTTACTAAGTGTTTATATTTTTTTAAATAAACATTCACTGGGGCTGGGGAGATAGCTTGGTGGTCTAAGCAAGCACAAGAACCTGGGTTCAATCCCAGGTACCCACATGCCATGCTGGCCACTGAAACTGGGTGTGGTACACACGCCTGTAATCCCAGCACTGGGGAGGCTGAGACAGGAGGATCACTATGAATCTGAGCTGCATAGTGAGACCCTGTACCAAATAAATAAAAAAAGATTAAAAAAATAAACATTCACTGTCTTTTTTGATCACCCCTTGTATGTCCCTGGGGCTGTTCCCAACACCAGCATGGCTTGGACACAGCTGTAGTCTTGGTGGTGGCCGAGGGGTGGTGGGAAGAGGGGGGAGGGAGGGACAGCAGCAGGTGACGCTGGGCTATAAATAGGGGCAGCCAGTTAGGCCGGGGCAGCAGCCGGGCAGGCAAGGCAGGCAGGCAACACCATGGGGTCGCGCAGGGTCCTTGGGTGGGGCGTAGGTGGACGGGCGGGGGGCGACAATGAGGACGACGGACCTGTGTGGACCCCTAGCCCAGCCAGTCGCAGCTACCTGCTCAGCGTGCGGCCTGAGACCAGGTAAGTGACACTGCCTAGGGATCCAGGTGGCAAGAGCTGGGGGAGGGCAGGGCCCCTTCCCCCACTCTGTCCACTGGTGGGAGGACTGGGCCCCAAGGGTCCCTGTGGGAGCCTCCTGACCCCTCAAGGCCCTAGAGTCTCAGGCCTGAGGCCCCATAACTCCCTAGAAAGGAGCCGGGCCCTGTTTGGGGCAATGTCCAGGGGCCCTGGGGTTTCCTTATCTCCCACCCGGTGCCACTGGATGTGAATTCCACGGGGAGTGATAAGCACTGCAGGGCAGCTGAATTCCTGGGGCTGGAGGGAGAGTTCAGGGACAAGACTGGGGCCTGACTGCCTGGGTGGGGCCACCTCGCTCAGGGTGGAGCAGTCACCAGCACTGATCAACCTGTGTCTCAAATAAGGGTCCTCCTGGCCCAGACTTGGATCTGGGAAGAGCAACGGGGTGAGGAGTAGCTGAGGACTGAGGGCTTGATGCTCAGTGAGGCAAGCCCAGTCCCCTGGTATTGGTGAGGGCTGAGGTGTGCAGGGAGGGAAGGAACAGGGGGCCCTTTACTGCTCTTCTAAGAATGGCAGAGGAATGGAGACTGCCCACAGACCAAAGGCCACACAGGAGATAGACAGCCACAGGTGCCCACAGGTGCCCGGATCTGAGCCACGCACCTCACCACTGAGACACCTGCCTGCTCTGCCTGTCTCCCAAAGGGAAATGTGACATTTGTCCACCGGGACTGGAAGTGTGTATCTGGCCCAGCCTCTGGCTTGCAGAGTATTATGCTGAAGGGAATGCTCCCACCAGCCTGTGTGAGAGCCCCTTCGCTCTCTTCTCTGGGAGGGGCACAAAAGCAGGCAGCAAGGACGATCAGGAAAAGTGCTGGGCACTTCCTCGTGGGTTGGCTGAGTCCTGTTGACCTTGGAGTTGGAAAGGTTCAAATGTAACCGGAACCTGTTTCTGCATAAAACTCGTCAAATGATGTCACATGTCTGGAGCAGGGCTGAGGGCTGAGGTTAGTGCCCGAGTCAGGCTGCACCAGGCCCTGGTGCCAGGAAAGAATGCCCCTTCACCAGGCCCCGGCTCTGTGGAGACAGCAGCCCCGAGCTGGTCATTATTCCTGTCTCCTGGGAGGCTCAGCCCTGTGGGACACCTTCTGTATGTCACAGGGCTTATCTGGGCTTGTCCACCCATGTCTGGCCTTTGTCAATACCAGGATGAAGAGAGAGGAAAAGGAAGCAGGGTCCTTGCCAGCCCGCAGGAGGCACCAATGAAGGGGAGGGAAGAAAAGGGTTGAGACAGGCAGAACAGGGTGGGGGCTGGGAGGAGACACTGCTGGTGTGACGAATGTTCTCATGGCACCTGGGTAGGTGCAGAGCAGTGTGGCCACGGAGGGCTGCAGGTGGGAGACACAGCTGGCTTGGTCCCCCTGGAGCTGCTTAGGTCCCCCTGGAGCTGCCTAACATGCTCTTTCCTCCCAGTGTTGGCGGGGAGGGGAGCACAGCAGGAGTGTGCTTTGTCCCTGCAGAATTTCACTTCTAGCCAGCTGCCCACAGACCTCCCCTGACACACACCTTCTGAGGGACAAAGACCTAGACTTGTTTGTTCCCCAGGGGCTTTGGTCACAGAGGAAAGACTGTGAAGGGGCTGCTTTGGGGAGGAGGTAAGGGTCATCAGTCCCTAGGGCTCTGCGCAGTCAGACTTGTGCTGAATGAAGGAGGCAACTGTGCAGTCTGTGGTCCCCTCTAGAAATGGGGAGGGGACCTAGACAGGGAGAAAGAGCTGAGCCCTAGCTACCCTGGGGTCCTGACTAAAGGCAAGTTCTGTCCCCACTCACTTTTGGCTATAGTGTTTTCTAGGGCTACTTTTCTCTGTTCATTTTTATTAGGGATTGAACTCAGGGCCTTCATACTGAGCTGCATTCCTAGCCTCTTTTTATTTTCTACTTTGAGACAGGGTCTCACTAAATCATCAAACTACACGTGTTGAGCAACTTGAAATCCTCCTGCCTCAACCTACCAGAGTGCTACAATCACAGGCCCGTGCCACCAGGCCCAGCCTATATCTTGAGTCATCATTTGAATGGTCTCTTGTGCCAACAGGCTGCCCCAGGGAACTGATGGATGGCTGTGCCAGTGACTGGGGTTCTAGAAGCCTTGATTCTGGGTCCAGACTTGACTTCCCCACATGCCCCTCATCTCCCCTGCCCATGATGGCCTTTGAAGCGCTCCCCATTCCAATGTCAGGGCAAGGGTATCTCAGTGCTCACTGAGGTCTGAGGCATGTCTCACCTCTATAAGATTTGGGGTTCTGGGAGGCTGGAGGAATGTAAGGAGGAGCTGTGGCTGATGGGAAATCCTTATAGTGACCTGGCTTTTGTGGAATATGCTCATTACATGGTGGCCCTAGTCCAGGGGGCTGTGGAGAGCCGCTGAACTCTGATGTTGTTACACGCTGCTTTGAAACACCCTCTGCTTTTCTGTTTGGGTCAAACAAGTAGCCCGGGGTTTTTAGGGAAACTAAGGCACTGGATCATGACTTTTTTTGTTTTCTTCTTTTATTTTTATTTTTATTTTTATTTATTTATTTATTTATTTATTTATTTTTGTCTTTTTGAGACAGGGTCTCGCTGTGCAGTTGAGGCTGGTCCTGCGCTCACTTTTGTAGCCCAGGCTGGTCTCGAACTCACACCAATCCTCCTGCCTCAGCCTCCCGAGTGCTGGGATTACAGGTGTGAGCCACCACACCCGGCTACTGTTTTCTTCTTTTAAACAATAAGAAGTTTTAGCTTGGCAGCAAAGAAAGTAACTTGAGGACCGGCAAGATGGCTCAGTGGTCTAAAGCACCTGCTTAGGTAAGCTTAGGCAACCGCAGGAACCATGGTTCAATCCTCGGCACCACATGCTGCACCAGTCCCACCCCCAGGGCAGGCTGAGCCAGCCAAAATATTAAAATAGGAAAAAAAAAAAAAAAGTAATTTGAGAGGTTAGGCTGGTCTTTAACAAAGAAGAGTAAGAAAACTAGGCAAGGATGCTGGTTTGAGGAGCTGGAGAGGTACTCTCTGAAGAGGGGTCAGACTGGCCCATGAACAGGAGAGGGGGCCATTTTATGGTAGCTGGTGGGCTGGTGTGTGGGTGACCATGACCTCAGTCCTAGGCAGGACTTCCACAGGGTCTTTGAGGACTCGGATGTTTGCTTCTTAGGAGGAGACCTTTTGTTCCTCTGTGGAATGAAAAATTCTCTTTTTTTTCCAGCTTGTGCTAGTTGGACCTTACTAGCTACACTGAAATCATAAGCAGCTTTATTTTATTTCATTTATTTTATCTTTTACAGTGCTGGGAGTGGAACCCAGGGCCTAACTGATGCTTGGCAGGTGCTCCCCACCTAGTGGCTTCCTGCCCCATGAAGAACTCAGAGGCTTTCTGTCCCAGGATTTGATGCCTGACTCTAAATCCTGAGAGGCCGTTAAACGTGCACTGGGCAGCCTTGCACCCTCTGAAGAATGGCACCTCTGTGGGTTGGGGCTCCCCCTGCCCCTGTGGCCTGATGGGGGAGGCTGAGGCAGCCACGGGACCTGATGAAGCCAGGGCCAGCTAGCTGGCCCAGGTCCTCACCACAGGTGGTGAACCCCCGCTTTCCTCTCTAATAGAAGAGCCGACTTCTTCCACCTTTCCAGAGACAAAATCCAACCTTAGAGGAGAAATCTCACCGTTCTGAGGAAGCTTTCTGTCAGGAGAGGATGGGTTCAACCTGGGCTTTAGAACCAAGGGAGGCTCTGCCCACGAGCCCCCTCTTTTCCCATTGTTTCTGGAACAGCAGCTCCTTCTTGAGGGCAGGGCCCCTCCTGGGTGACAAATGTGTTTTCACTTCCTCCCCTCCCCCTACTTCCCTTGTTTCAGAGGACAGCTGTTTGGTGCCCTTGCATGCCTGGAACTTAGCTAGCAGCTAGATTTGAAGGCTGGGTGGGCAGAAAGGAGGGAAGATTTTCCAAGCAGGACAAAAATGAAAGCTGTGGATCGATGTGTTCACGCCAGTTAGGAGCCGTCTGACTGCAGCAGAAACCAAGTGTTGAGACAGAGTTGTAGGGGGCTGTAAGCAGATCAAGGAGGCCTTGAGTGCCGAGTCAAGGCACGGGGCACCCTAGTGCAATAGCCAGTGGAAGACCTCTGCTCCCGTGCAGAGGAATGATGGGAGAAGGGAATGAAGGAGCAAGGGCTTGGTCACCAAATGTGGAGAGCCAAGGCTCTAACTTGAGGACAGCTGCAGGGCTAGAGAGCACGGGAGAAAGGCCATGCGTGCTCACACCTGGCTCTGATGGGGAGGAGCCCAGGATGGCAGGTCTGGAGCTGGCCACGGTGAGCTGAGTGCCTCCTGGCTCCTGCTGGATTAACTGCTCTGTCTTCCTTCCTCTCCCCCTCTCCTGGCTGGTCGGCCGTGCTAGTTAACCGTACTTTAACCCACTAATGGTGGGTGTTCTCCCGCACCTTATAGGGGATGTCCAGGAATGTGGCTCCCTGCCTCCCAAAAGGCTGGGAGCTGGAGCTGTGTTGGAGCTGCCCCGCAGGCTTGCCCTGGAAGGGGCAGGTGCACGCGCCCGAGAAGCACCGATCGATCTCAAAGTCCAGCCCGGGCCTCCTTCCTGCCTAACCCTTTTCCTGGACTCTGCTGCTTTTAACCAGCTTTTGGTTTCAGAGATATCGGTGTCCGATGGTGAGGCCGCTTGCTCTCTGGAGCAGGCCAGCTGAGACAGCTGGTCCCTTTTAATAGAAAGGCTTCTGGGCCCCAGATGATGGCAGATTAATCCTTCTTGACTGTTGTTGATTTCGCCCCCTAGTCTCCTTGCTTTTTGGCCTAATGATTCCATTTGCTGTCTCTTGCTTAGCTTACCAAGCAGCCGGTTGTCTCACCCCAGCTCTGGAAGGTAAACGCACTCTGCATTCCATTCTGTTTCTCTGACTGCTTTTCTCTGGGGCCTGGGCCCTGAGGGGCCTCTCAGTGACAGCTGTTACACTAACTGGCTGCATGGGGTGAGGGGAGGAGGGGGTACTCACGTGAGCATGGGTCTGCAGGGACCAGGGTGACACTTGCATGGTCTGCCAGGAAGAGGCACAGGGGACTCAGGAAGGGACATGTGGGTAGGGGTCCCTGAGGCAGCTGTGATGACATCTGTGTGCACTGCACTTGGATGGGTGTCACAGGGACAAAACAGGGAGCCACCAGTCTTGTGACCCATCTCTTCCTCTCCTAAGTTTTCTTTTTTTTTTCTTTTTTTGTACCAGGAATGGAACTCTGGGCCTTGCGCTTGCTAGGCAGGTACTGTGCCGCTAAGCTGCATCCCCAGCCCCTAAGTTTTCATGATTTTGTGACAACTTATCTAGGTCTGACACCATGGTGAGCTATCTTCTCATCATAGACCCTGCCTTTTATATTGTGTCCCCTTGGCCCCATAGTCTCCTTTTCCCGCTCCTTTTCTTTCACTCCTGTCCCTGCCTGTAGACTGTGGAGTCTCTAAAGACCAGCCAATATCTCACCTCTGGCCTTTGCATTGGTGAATCCTCCACCCACTGAGCAAGCCAAGGCCAAGGTTTCTGAGCTGGAAGACTCCTTTTGCCTCCCAAGCTGGGAACAAGGCTCTATCCCTTACTGTCTAAGTGGGGGCATTTCCTGGGTACTGCTCACCACTGGGGCCCCACACCAGACCCTGGTAGATTTGGGGGAGGCTAACAGCTTCTGACAGCTTGTCACTTCCACAGACAAGATCAGCCCCCTGCATGTCCTTGAAGAGGACAAACACAGAGAAAACTTGGTCCTGGGTGACTGCCAGGTAGAAGAGGATTCATCCCCATTGTTTCCAACTGGAGACCATTTCCAGATGTGTGTAGCCCCCCTGGCTTTCTAGGGCACCAGGCAAGGCTATAGGATGAGAAAAGTGACACCCCGTGAGACAGCACAGGGTGCAGAGCGACTCTTGCTGTCCTCCGCATGCCTCCCAAAGTTGCTTTCTCAGAAAGAGGGGCTTATTTCCTCTAGTCTCATTGTACCCATAATTTTCTGGCCTAAATATTGTTTATTGTACAGTTTAGGACCACATACAAGGTCTTCAATCTTAGAGGTTGAGTGTTCTTTTCTATTCAAAAGGAGGCTGAGGCAGGAGGATTGCTGGGAGTATGAGGCCAACGGAGGCTATATAGTGAGACGCTGTCTCAAAAATAATCAACTAGGGTGGCTGGGGAGATAGCTCAGTAGAATAAGTACTTGCTTGGCAACTGCAAGGTCCTGTGCCCTATTCCTGGTATCACACACACATACACACACAAAAATCAACTAACCAACCAACCAACCAGCCAAACAAACAAACAAATAAACAAACAAACCAAGAAAAAAAAAGGAGAGAGAACAAAAGTAACTACAAGATACATACCAAACAGGAGCACTCCTCTCTGTAAGTTTTTGAAATAGTTTCTTTGTTTTCTCACTTATCTTGTAGTTGAAATGATGTTTTAATTTTCTTTACTTTTTGAATGTGATACTGGGGTTTGAACCCTCACTTTCACACATGTTAGGCAAGTGCTTAACAGCTCAGCTCTTCCCCCAATCCTTAAAAAAAAATCTTTTATTTATTGATTTGGTATAGGATGTCATAAGCTGAGACTCAAGTGATCCTTCTGTTTTCAGCTTCTCCAGTGCTGGGATTATAGGCGTGCATCACCAAGCCTGGTCTCAGGGGCCTGCTCAGCACATACCAAGGTGGGGATGGGACTGGCACCGCATATGGCGCTGGGGATTGAACCCTGATCCCTGAGCTTGCCTAAGCAGGTGCTAAGTTTGCTGAGCTATCTCTCCAGTTCTCTCACTCTCTCTCTCTTTTTTAAATTTTGAGACAGGGTTTTGCTGAGTTTCCCAGGATGCCCTGAAATTTGTCATTGTTTAGTCTTAACCTCTCAAGTAGCTGGGATTATAGGCATATGACATTATGCCTTGCTGCTGAAGGGACTTTATCTTCCTTTTTTAAAATTTTATTTTATTTTTATTTATTTGGGGTTTTTGAGACTGGGGCTTATGTAGCCCAGACTGGCCTTGAACTCATAGCAATCCACCTGTCTCCACCTTCTGAGTGCTGAGGTTATAGGTATGCACCACCATGCCCATCTTCTTTTATCTTTTTCTTCTCCTCCTCCTCTGTCTCCTCCTTCTCTATCTTCTTCTGTCTCTCTCTTTTTTAGTGGCATTGAGGATTGAGCCCAGAGGGAGTCTACCACTGAGCTACCACTAGCTATTCTAGCTACCTTCCGCCCCCCTGTTGGACTCAGTGTCCCCCTAAATTGCCTGGGTGACATGAACTTGTGATGCTCTTGCCTCAGCCTCGCAGGTGCTAGAATTACAGGCATAAGATACCTATCTTGCAATGGTTTTCTTAGTCCGAATCTTGCCCAAGCAGCTTCCTAACTAAGACCCTAAAGTAAATATTGGATGCAGGTTCACATTTATGGACGAAGTAGTATTCAAATTATGTAGGGAAAGCTGGGCGTGGTGGCTCACGCCTGTAATCCCAGCACTCGGGAGGCTGAGGCAGGAGGATCAGTGCGAGTTCGAGACCAGCCTGGGCTACAAAAGTGAGCTCAAGGCCAGCCTGAACTGCATAGTGAGACCCTGTCTCAAAAAGACAAAAAAAAAAAGAAAAAAAAGATTATGTAGGGAGGGGCTGGCAGGATGGCTCAGTGGTCTAAAGCACCTGCTTAGGAACGCTTAGTTGTTGGCAGGGACCAAGGTTCAATCCCCGGCACCACATGCTGCACCAGCCCCGCCCCCAGGGCAGGCTGAGCTGGCCATAATAAAAAATAAATAAATTTTTAAAAGATTATGTAGGGAGAAGTTTATAGTATGAATTAGTCAGAGATCTGTCAGTGGACAGCAGGCAGGAGCATGCCCAGACATTCCGCTTCTTGAGGGCCCAGGGTGTTGATGGCTCAGGACTCAAGGGATGCTGTGCATTGCGTGGCTCAGAGGGAAGGAGGAGATGCTTTCGGGGCAGGTGACTTGGTGGGAGGTACAGCGTCTCATTGCAGATGCAGCTCAGATACAGCAGGCGGGAGTCTGGGACCTCCATTCTGGGTGGACTTTGTGGGATGCTCCCACCAACTCCCTGAATGCCCAGGCATCCTCATCCTGCTGGAGAAACTGTGGTTCCAGGCTCGACCCCCATCTGTCCGGAGTCATACTTGAGTCCAGATGCTCTTCCTGGGGAATCCACCTGTTTCCTCCAGTGTAGGGGCCTGTTGGTTCCTTTGTGGTCCCTGGGAGAAAATGGCAAAAGGATTTAGAAAATAAAGACAAGAGATGATGTCTGAGGTCAGGTGGTAGAACACGCCTGATTGGCAAAGGACTCCCAAACAACCTTAGGGGCATTTATTTATACGTTTGAAGTTGCAAGACACAAGGTTACCTAGGGACTAATAGCCCACAGCGTCCAGTCAGTACGTTTTTCTCAAGACTGAGGTAGCTTGACTGCTTTAGGCAATGAGGCTTCATCCTGCCCTCCCACACATGATCAATTTCCAGTTTTAGTGGCTCCCAACTCTTCAACCTGAGCCCAGAGTACTATTCCTAGGACAGATGCTGAACATGCAGTGTGTGGGGCTATCCCTGCTGTCACTTGTGCTCCCACAAACTTTGCTTGTGGTGGAGTCACAGACAGGTAAATGTCACCCTGTGGGGACTGTTCCTTCCTGAGGCTGAGAAGGCACTTTGGGGCGACTTGGCATTTTCACTGTTCCTCCTGCTCAGTTCACCCCTCCATCCATGGTCCCCCTTCACCGATGCTCACCAAGGGGAGGGGGCCGGGCACGGCTTGTGTACCCTGAAACCTGGCTCTGTGGTTGTGCTTCATCCCCGAGTGCACTGTGGCTCTGCTGGCCTGGGTCAGGGCTGGCAGGGCTATTGCTTCCTGTGCCCAGAAGGAATGGACTATAAACCTTGAGCATTGTGGGTAAGGCTGCTGGGCTCAGGAAGATGCCCAGAAGTTGGGGAACTATCACAACTGAGAATCCTGGCTTTCGTGGGAGTGGGTCCATGGCTTGATAGTCCTGCCAGTTGGTCCTGGAGTTCCCAGCTCAGTTGTTCCTTCAGCATGTGGAAGCCAGGATGGGACAGGAGCCAGGGATGGTGCTAGTTTGTAGCCCTGCTTGGGATCAGAATTCATTCCAGCTTTTTATTTTGAACTAGGGATTCTACTCAGGGACCTAGCGCATGCTAGACCAGTGCTCTACACTGAGCTAGATCCTCAGCTCTTTATAAGATTTAACTTTGAGACAGTGTCTCACTGAGTGACCCAGGCTGGCCTAGAAGTCATGCTCCTCTTGCCTCAGCCTCAGGAGTGGCTGGAATTATAGCTGTATACCATGACTCTTGGCTTATGCCTTTTTTCTGATTCCCTTTGGAGTGAGAGATCTCTTTTGATTCTTCTTCTTTTTTTTTTTTTTTTTTTTTTAATGTATTTGGCATAGGGTCTCACTACATAGCTCAGACTCATAGTGATCCTCCTGTTTTCAGCCTCTCCGGAACTGGGATTACAGGTGTGCACCACCATGCCAGGTCTCAGTGGCTGGCTCATTGTGCCCAGGTGTGGGGCTGGTGTGGCATGTGGTACTGGGGTTCAAATCCTGGTCCCTGCACTTGATTCTAGACCACTAGGATCCACTGGTGTTCAAAGCAGTGCAGGAGCTTTGCTTCCAAGCCCAAGCCTGGGCCCTTGGAAGTTGGCTGGCTTTTCCTTCTTTGGCATGAATGGAGGCTATGTCTGCCCATGTGTGTCACCCATGCACAGCTTTCCTGGAGCTGGAGGTGGAGGGTGAAGCCAGGCCTATGTGGACAGACTGGTGGCTTGGGCAGGCTCTCTGGCATGCTCAGGTGCCCGGCCTGGGTCAGCAGCCTATTGTAATAGGTCTGGGTCAAGATTCTATTCCCAACCTGGGCTCCTTGAAGGAAGACCTGCCCAGGGGCAGGCAGATATGGTAAGACTTGGGTAGCATAGGGCGTGGATGAGGGCCACTCTGAACAGCTCTTTGCCTTTCCTAGGAGCACCTTCTGCTCCATCATTGCGCAGCTCACAGAGGAGACACAGCCACTGTTCGAGACCACTCTCAAGTCCCGGGCTGTGTCCGAGGACAGCGACGTCAGGTTCACCTGCATCGTCACAGGTAATGCAGCACTGTCCACATGCTCCATGCCAGACTCTGCCTGGAGTGGGGCCAAGGGGACTGGGATACATCGTGATAGGTAGTGGGGCCACGTGCAAACTAGTATGAGCCCACATGGGCTTTCTTAGCTCTTTCTAGTTCAGTCCTCCTGTCCCTGTCTCTTCCACTGAAGTCACACACACCTTGGGAAGGCTTCCTCACCTTCAGGAACATGACTGGCAGTGTGGTCTTGGAGGCCACCACTTTCAACATGTTATGACTCAGTTGCTGGTGGCTTGGGAGTATCTGGTCTGGGAGGCAGTGGCATGTGTGACACTGGGGCAGACTTTGGAGGCAAAGTGCCTGGCTTAGTGTTCTGGCTCATATTCCTTCCAAGGTATGACATGGAGAGGGCTGTGGAACTTCCCAGATACCTGAGCTGTAGAATGGGGATGATGTAGTAGCATGAGCTTTGTAGAGGCAGGACATTGAACTAATATATGCAAAGCATTCATGGTAGTACCTGGCTGTAGCCAGTACACAGGAACATTGGCATGCAGAGTGGGAACTGGTATTTTGCCAAGCTTCGTGGTGGTGCCTGAAGCTACAGCTGGGCAGAACCAGAAGTGCTGTACCTTAGAAGGGGAGGAGGGGCCCTTGGAATCTGGGAAGCTGTTTCTGGGCCTTGTTCTCCCCTACATCCCAGCATAGCCACCCATTGTGCCACCTTCTTTTCCTCTGCACATGCAGATGCCCTCCGCCCCCAGCTGAGTGGCCAGTGCTGGTGTCCCAGGTCCCAGTTCCTCTGAGAGCTAGTAATTTGGGTTAGTCAAGTTTCCAGTGTGATACCCGCTATTCTGGGGGCTGTGATGCCAGCCAGTGGGATGGATTTTCTTGGCTGAGGTGCTTAACCCCCAGGACTACCAAGCACCAGGTCAAGGACACTACCGTGGGGACAGAATTGCCTGCACCCTTACCTTTGTACAGTGTGACGTGTGTTGCAATATTTGTCTGTTTCCATTGTGGTTGAGTTCTTACAAAACCCTGTGAAGTAAGTGCTATTATTAGTCAAGTCTGCAGGGGAGGAAACTGGAAGCTGCAAGGTGACTGGGGAGGAAGAGATGCCGCTTTTACCCAGCGCAGTAACAGTTTTCTCACTGCCCTGTGTTTTCTCATGTTCCACTTTCTCTATTTGGGACATCCTTCCCTCCTCATTAAAGAAAGTTAGACTTTAGTCTATCAAAATATGAACATCATTTGAGGTTTCAAATCATACTCAACTTCTAGCCAGGACTGGTGATGCCCACTGGTATAACTGCTGTTGTAATCCTGACACTTGAGCGGTGGAGGCAGGAAGATTGGCATGAGTTTGAGGCCAGTCTGGGCTACACAGTGAGTTCAAGGCCCATTGGCACTACATGGCAAGACCCTATCTCAAAACAAAACGAAACAAAATCAACCCCACAAAATACTAAAAAGCTTAGTAAAATTATATCCAACTTATATATTTATCATAAAGACCAAGGGGCTGGGGAGATAGCTCCGAGGTACAGGTGCCTGCTGGACAAGTGCAAGGTCGTGAGTTTGAACCCTGGTCCCACAAAAAAACAAAAAACAAAACAAAACAAAAAAAGACCAGTTTCCGTTCTTTTCTGAATGACTGTTTTTAGTGCTTATCTGTCTCTTGGCATATATTTATGCCTACGGTGCTGAGTAACATAGCAAAGCCTCTAACTAGTGAGCCTTAGGTGTCAAGTGTTCTCTATCGTCTACCTGTTATTATGGAGTAGGAATTACGTTTTTTATACCATTGCTTTCTCTATGTCTTGTTGCTTGTTTACACCATATCGTTACACTGTAATTTTTGCACAAATCAACATTTATTGTTCGTTTGATTATTTATAATTGAATATGATATTTATAATTGAATGTTGTATACAATTGTTATGCTGCGATATTATGTTACATTATAATCATACTGCATATGGTTATATATAGTATATATATGTATACCTATATATCCAAATGTGTGTATATAGGATGCTATACTATAATCATACTATGTATGATGCTATATATGATATTTTTTCTTTTTTATGTATTTGGTACAGGGTCTACAGGGTCTACAGGGTCTCTCTATGTAGATCAGGCTTATCGTGATTTTCCTGTTTTTAGCCTCCCAAGCGCTGAGATTATAGGTGTGCACCACCATACCCAGTCTCAATAGACTGTCTCAGCATGCCCTGGGGGCCAGGCTGGCATGGCACACTGGGGACTGAACCCTGGCCATTGCGCTCTGGCTAAGTAGGTGCTTCAGTCCACTGAGCTATCTGGCTGGCCCAATATTTTTTCTTTTTGCATTCAGGGCCTTCTTATTGAACTATACCTCTAGCATTTTTCTGGATGTTTTATCTTTATATGGGGTCTCACTATGTTCCCCAGACTGGGCTTAATTTGCAGTAATCTTGCTTCACTCTCCCAACTGGCTGAGATTCCACATGTGTGTCACCATATCCAGCCCCAGTAGACTCTTCTTGTCAAGTTTTTGAGACTGGATCTTGCTATGTAGTTCATCCTGGCCCAAAGTCCCAATCCTCTTGTCTCAGCCTCCTGAGTGCTGGCTAGGGTGACAGGGTGCACCTGGCAGCTTTCTGGGCCCTATACTCCTCCTTGATTTCTTCTCTTGCTTTGTCAAAGTGCTGCCTCCTGAAGTCTCATCAGGTTTTGGAGGTGGATAGCAAGCACAGGGCATTGTGTGAAAATTCTGGACCTGACTTTCATGGATCCTTCTGCTGCACTGTAGCTCGTACAGGATTGCCATGTCTCTTAATCTCTCTCCTGTGACAATCCTGCTTTTAGCTCTCTATATGTTCTCTTTTTCGATTTATGTTCTTGTTTTGGTAATTTTCTGGAAAGATGGCATGGAAAATAAATGTCAGACTCATTGTGTCTGACAATACCACTTTCACCACATTATTCCTAGTGGAAAGTTTGGCTGGGTATAGAATTCTAAATTAAAAATAATTTTCCTTGGGAATTTTAAAGGTCTTGTCCTACTGTCTTCTTCCTTCCAGTTTTGCTGTTGGAATAGCAAGGTGGTTTGAGCCTAATTCTTTGCTGGTAACCAGTTTTTCTCTCTGGAAGCTTGGAAGAGCACCCTATTACTCCATAACAGTGCCCTTTTATCGGGGTCTTTATTGTAGGGTATGCTCTGGTATTTCAGTTGGGAACTGAGGTGCAGGCTTTAGCTCTAGCAAAGTTGATGTTTCAGTATTGGTTTTCTGTCCCTGTTTTCCTCTGCCTTTCTTCCTGCATGCTGCTGTGGATGTCTGTTCCCATGAACTCATTCTCCTATTTTCTCATCCTCCCTCTCCTTTCTTCTATCTTTCTTTCTTTTCTTTTCTTTTTTTTTTTGTCTTTTTGAGACAGGGTCTCGCTATGCAGTTGAGGCTGGCCTTGAGCTCACTTTTGTAGCCCAGGCTGGTCTCGAACTCACACAAATCCTCCTGCCTCAGCCTCCCGAGTGCTGGGATTACAGGCGTGAGCCACCATGCCTGGCTCCTTTCTTCTATCTTTCGACGTGACCTTCTGGGAGAGTCTCAGAGCATTTTGTTCCCAGTGTCATCATGAGAATGTTTTTCCCCTGCTTCAAGCCCAACCTGCTGGAGTAAATTTTCCCCCTATGTCTTGTGATTGCAAGTCAGGCAGGGAGCCCTCCCTGCCAAGGCCTGCTGCATTGCCAGTGGGGCTACCCCACCTCTACACCTCATGTTCTGTTGTATCTTCCCTTACTCACCTCTGATTTAATGCAGCAGATTGCAAGAGATTAGCATAGTGTGTCTCAGAAGCAAGCCTTTTCCCGCCTTCAAGGAGAAAAATGTAGACCATAAGAAAGAGGAAGAAGGAGATGACAAGAGGCAGCATGTTCTAGAGCTAGGGAAGCGGTTAAAAATCAGGTCTGCCCAGCCTGGAGAGCTGGCTGGTGGTGACTAGCTGTGGTCTTCCTGGGACACTGCCATGCTGCCCCAGCTCATCCCAGGGACATGGAGGGGCCACAGGTCTCTGATTCCTCCCTCAGCCAGTGGTAGCCCCTAAACAGGCTGGGACAGGCAGCTGCCAAGGGCCCACCAGACACAGGCCATCAGTGCTTTCCTGGGGGTTAGGGCCTGGGCTAGGTGGGGAGAATGCCTGATGTTGTCCCATTGGTTGCTGGGGTGGGACACACTTGGGGGCCAGGTTGCCAGGGTGGGACACGCTTGAGGGCCTGTAGGAAGGTGAGGCTCTGAGAGTCTTCCCCTGAGGCCAGGCTTGATGGGCCTCGGTGGGCATCTATCCTGAGCCTGAATTTCTATCCATGGTGGCTGTGTCTGCTACTGTCCTCAGTTCCAATACACATTCCCTAAGGGGTTGTGTCTGAATGTTGGGTGGGAAGTGGGAGCACTTGCAGGGCACAGAGGCGAGCAAGGCACTAAGACTTTAGAAACGAATAAGTTTCCGAAGAAATTCTTTTTAGAGAAATAAGTCTAATGTGATGACAGCTGGGAGAAAAAAAAAATTATATATTAGTATCAGAATTCTCATTGGAAAGAGCACCTAGGGCTATAGCACTTGCTAGCTGTGGGATCCTGGGGAAGTCACTTCACTTTTCTGGGCCTCCTTTTCCCTTTGTGTAAACCAGGGTTTGAAAATTTGCCATTTTGTTGCTGAGAGAGACTTGAATGCTGGCTGTTCTGCTGCTCTTTGTGACTCTGGGATAGAGCTGTTGTTTCACCAGCCTTGATTTCTTCTCCCTTCAACAAAAGGTTAGGACTGGGTACTCCTCCTGGGGTCTTCCTGCGACACTGAGGATTAGATCAGGAATACATGAAGACAGTTCAGCTTGGCTTCTGGCCCTTGGTGAAGCAGGCAGTGAACATCAGCACAGGGTTGCTCTGAGGGCCAAATAAAGTTATGTACTGGGAAGTTTTTTGAAAATCTACATTTCCAACTCTTCTCCTGAGTCTGAGCTCCACTAAACAGGAATGGCTGGGTTTCTGTGATGACCCTGGGCTGTGATTGGAGTTCCCAGGGGACAGAGGGCTTAGATTCTGCTGTGTGCACTGGTGTGTGTAGGCACCCGTGCTGTGATCACACGTGTATGCTTGCTCACCTGCACCACCAGGCTGTTTTAGGACTAGCTCATACAGCCCAGGGGCCAGGCATTCTATTCTGTGTGTCCAAGGCTCCTTGTCGCTGTGAAGCCCTCAGCTGCCGATGGCCCTGCCCCCCACTGGCCAGGTGTCCCAGCAGTTGGGACCATACTGCCCAGTCACGGGGTGGGAGGCTCTGCCTAAGCCTGGTGGGATGAGATCATTCCACTGGGTGGTGGGGACACCCGTGTTGGCAGGGGTCGCATACACAGTGATGTAACCTGCGGCTTTAGCTTACAGTGGAAACTCAGGGCTCACTTTACAGCCAGCTCTGCTGTGTTCTGGGTGGCCAGCTATAACCTCCCCATACAGCCTCCCCCTGTAAGCCCAGTGCCTCCCCCATACAACCTCCCCCATACAGCCTCCCCATGCAGCCTCCCCCATACAGTCCCCTGTAAGCCCAGTGCCCCTCATGCCAGGCTGCTGTTCCCCTCTCTGGCCATCCTGTCCCACCCCTGTCCACTCATTTCCTCCCTGTGGTTTGTGCCTCAGAGGGGTTTTGCCAAGGAGCACTCATGTGTATCCACTGTCACAGGTGGCAGGCATAGAGCCTCACACAAGATAGGGGCTGGAGAGATGAGCCAGGAGGCTGATGCTGGTGCCATGCTATGTGGATGGCATCAAACCTGACATCTGGGGAGGAGCTGGTGCTGAGGTTCTGAGGCGTTATCTCCTGAAGTTCTGTGTGCCCTTTAAGTCTTGTTTGCATGCTGCTTGCTTGAGAGGCCCCTGTGCACCTCTTGCCCCAGTCTCTGTTCCTGAAGTCTTCCACAAAATCTATAAATATTTAACGAGGATTGATTCCCTTCCAGGCACGGTTCTAGAAGTGGGGGCAGAGCTGGAAATAGCACAGAGAAGTCCCCCTTGTCCTGAAGCTGACATTGAGGGTGGACAGGAGGGGCACCAACTCATAGGCAACACAGTCATTGCTTATAAGTCAGGAACAATGTGTTTCATTGGGGCAGAGGACGAACCTACGAGGTGGGCAGGAAGCACTAGGAAAGAGCTGCTGCCTTTGTGGGGATGACCTGGAAGATGCTAGCTGTGTTGGAGGTGACTGTCAGGACACCAAGGCTGGGGTGCCAGGAGCAAGGGCACCACGCAGTACAGGAAGGGGACCCTGAGCCTCAGGGCTGCTCAAGGCTGGGCTCTAGGTTCACAAGTTCATGCTGATTGCTGGACTGAGACTGGGGCTGCCGAGAGATCCAGGTGGCAGTGGGAAGCTTAGTGAAATCCAAGTGGGAGAGGTTGGCAATGACTGGCTCCTGGAGCTCTTCCCAAGGACGACCAAGCAGCTGTGAGAGAGGGAGAAGGGACAGAGGATGGCCAGCATGTTGCAGTTGGACTGCTGTGAGAACAGTAGAACATGTCCTCAGGCCCCTTGGGCAGGTAAGGAGGGGAGCTGAGGAGGTGGTTCGTGGCCTATGAGGGGGTCAAATGTGCACACAGCTGTGGGCCTAGGGCTCAGGACTCAGAGGTGGACAGGCAGGGAGAAGCTGGGCTAGATGTGGAGGTCGAGAGTTCACAGTCCTCCAAAAGTCAGGATTCAATCCCTGGGTCGTGAGTGCCCCAAACCCTGAGCTCTGGGGCTGGTCTAAGTGGTGGACAAGACCCTGAAAGAGACCAGAAGGACTAGCCCATGGAGTTGGGGAACAGTAGAAAGGAGGAAGAGTGTCCCAGAAGTGGACCCATGGGCCAGATGGGGCGTAAGAACTGGCTTGGCACTGGCCATGTGCAATTCATGGGTGTCCCTGACAAGGGCAATTCTGGTACAGTGTTGGGTAGAGGCCTGGTTAGATGAAAGGAAGTAATGATAGCAAGTACAGGCACCTTGTTATTATTGTTGTTGCTGTTGTCGTTTGAGTGGGTTCTTTTTTTTTTTTTTTTTTTTTTTTTTTCAGGACTGGGGTTCAAACTCACAACCTTGTACTCACCAGGCAGGCACTTGTGCCACAGAGCTATCTCCCCGGCCCTTGGGTTTTTTTTTTTTTTTTTGTCTTTTTGAGACAGGGTCTGGCTATGCAGTTGAGGCTGGTCCTGAGCTCACTTTTGTAGCCCAGGCTGGTCTCGAACTCACACCGATCCTCCTGCCTCAGCCTCCCGAGTGCTGGGATTACAGGCATGCGCCACCACGCCCGGCTTTGGGTTCTTGATTTATTGCCCAAGTGTGATCCTCCTGGCTCAGCCTCCTGAGTAGCTGAGATTATAGGTGGATGATACCTTGTCTGGTTCTGAAACCATTTTGTGTTTGTTTTGGGGCTCAAATGGGGGGGGGGCCTCTACCACTGAGCCACACCCCCTACTCTTTTGTAACAGGATATCATTAAGTTATACCGGCTGGCTTTGAGCTTGCCATTCTCCTCCCTCAGTGCCCCAGAGTGCTGGGGTTATAGGTGTGCACCACCCCACTGGCTTCAGAGAGCTCTTTTAAATAATTACTTTGTAAATGAGAGAGATGGCAGGAGCTAAAGGAGGATGTGGGGCCAAATGCAGTTTTGTTTTGTTTTTTTAAAGGAAGAGTGATGGTGCAGAAGCTCCCGTGCTGCTGAGACTGTATAGTAAATAGACAGAGTCCAGGGAAGCAGATGGAGCAAGAGGAGTGCTGGGGAGGCAGCGCACAGGAGTGTGGTTTATCCCCTGGCTGCAGGGCAGGCAGAGTGTGTGCCTATGCCAGGCACCACATGAGTTGCTCTCCTACCCACCTGTGGGTCTTATCTTTTCTGCAGAGACTGGGCCTTCAGGCTTGCACATGTTAGAGTGAGTGTTAGGAATCCTTGATCTCTACGAAGTAGTGCTGTTCAGTTGGAGTCAGAGTAAGATATGAAGCAGAACCCCCTGTTGGAGGAGGAGCTTCCTGGATGGGGTGCATATGTGTGTGTGTGTGTGTGTGTGTGTGTGTGTGTGTGTGCGCGCGTGTGTCTGTGCTCTGCGTAACTGGAATCTGGATTTGGATTTGGAAGCTGCCAGGGCTCTCTTCTTCCCACCCCTTGCTTTTTTTTTCTTTCACTGCAGCTCAGCTTTATGTATTTTTTAGCTGACTGACTCCTTCAAAAGTATATCCAGACACTATGGGAGGCTGTCTCTTGGTCCTTGCTCCTTACTCCTGAATCCTGCATCAAAGGCTGGATCAGACTGCCTGCTTCAGGTTCCACTGAAGGGAATTCACCTTCTCTGGCCATTCAGCTGTGGCAGGGAGCCAAGATATGTGCCTGTGATAGCAAGGAGGGGCTCTTCCTTGTGGGTGGCCTGGGAGGGAAGCACACCTTAGTGGGTCTCACTGCAGGCACTGCATAGGTGTGCATGGGTGGGTAGAAAGATGATAGTGTGCAAATGAAAGGGCAGGTGCCCACGGCTGCTTTGGCTGCACTGTCAGTCCAGCTCAGGAAGTTAGGATGACAGAAGGAGGGCTGTGGGCAGTGATGGCCATGGAGAGGCTGAGGAGATCTTTGTGGAGAGAGCCCTCCTTATAACTGAGCTTGTGGGATGTGCTACTGCAGAGAGGGAACAGTTTACTTCTCACCAAGGATTTCCAGAAATTGCATACTTCCAGCTAGGAGGCTAGTGGGCTTCTCCGCACAGTTTTATTCCAGTGTTCAGCTGTGCCAAGCTGTAGTTACTAAAACACTGGCTGAGCCCTACAGGGAACCTGTGGGCCCAGCAGGTCCAGGTTGGCCGGTCTGGGGGCAGCAAGGCCTTTGTTCTCTCCTCCACTGTTGTGGAACTCACTTTACTGCAGCTCAGTGTCCCACTTCTTCCTCAGGGTACCCAGAGCCAGAGGTGACCTGGTATAAGGATGACACAGAACTGGACCGCTACTGTGGCTTGCCTAAGTATGAGATCACGCATCAGGGCAACCGCCACACCCTGCAGCTGTACAGGTGAGGGGAAGAGGCGCGGTGCACACTTTGTCCCCACCCTGGGGCACAGGGTTCTCATTGGAGATGACCAGACACCCTCTGGACTGGAGGACAGGGTTCTGGGCCTGGCTGAGCCACCTGGTGAGCTGTGTTTGCCTTCCAAGGCTTGGGATCTCCTGAGGCCAGGGAGGGAGGATCTCTGACAGCCATAGAGCTGAGAGCAACCCCACTGAAACATTTTCCATGAAGTCAGCAGCCAAAAAAAGCAACCGAGTCACCCTTACTTCACAAGGGGCCGTGCTGGTCACCTGCTCCCCAAGGGAGCTCTCCTGAGTTCTCAGTCTAATCCCTCCTGGGACAGCATGACCTTGGACAAGTGCCATCCTCTTTTGGCCTCTGTTTCCTCCCGCTGAATGGAAGGTATGGTAGGAGGTGATAGCTAAGGTGGGCCGCAGCATTCACCTCACCTTCCTGCCTCTAGGTGTCGAGAAGAAGATGCTGCCATCTACCAGGCCTCTGCACGGAACACCAAGGGCATTGTGTCCTGCTCAGGGGTCCTGGAGGTAGGGACCATGACTGAGTACAAGATCCACCAGCGTTGGTTCGCCAAGCTGAAACGCAAGGCCGCAGCCAAAATGCGGGAGCTGGAGCAAAGCTGGCGGCAGGGGAAGGAGGCAGCTGGGGAGGCTGAGGCGCTGCGCAAGCTCAGTCCTGACCGCTTCCAGCGCAAACGACGCCTGAGTGGACCTGGGGTGCCAGTCTCCTCGGCCCCATTCCCATCCAAGGAGGCTAAAGATGAGGCCCTGGAAGCTTGGCAGGAGGGTGAGACAGAGTCTGCTCAGCACCCCAGTTTGGGTCTGATCAACAGCTTTGTTCCTGGTGAGGTGCCCACCAATGGGGAGCCAGCTCCAGAGAATGGTGAGGATGGGGAGCACGGCCTGCTGACCTACATCTGTGAGGCCATGGAGCGGGGGCCTTCAAGAGCCCCCCAGAAGGAGTCTGGAGCCAAGAAGAAAAGGAAAGATGAGGAATCCAAGCCCGGGATAAAAACAGCAGAGTCAGAGAAGGCAGCCCGAAGTCACCACTCTGCAGAAAACTGTGTCCCTTCAGGACAGCCTGCTTCCTGTGGGACACAGGGGCCTGTGGGCATGGAGCAGGTTCAGGCCCAGCACAGAGGCCGGGCAGCTTCGGGGCCTGGCCCACCTGAGACTGATAGTGTCAGAAAGCCAGCCCCTGCTGTGGGTACTCAAGATGGGGTCCACGATGCCCCTGCCCAAAGCCCTGCCCAGACCCTAGCTGTCACCCCAGCTCCGGGCCCAGTCCAGGAGGGGTATTTCTCCTTGAAGGACATATTTATGGAGAGCACCCTGGCAACCAGTCTTCAGGGACAGGGGGAGCCCCAGCCTTCTAGTGTCAGGACACCTGCAGAGGTTCCTCCTGGCAAGGTGCCCATCCAGTCCAGAGGTGCTGAGATGCCCACCAGTCCTGGCCTGCACACTCCCTCCTTGGTTCCCCAGCCTGCCCGACCTTTCAACAGGAAGAGATTTGCCCCTCCAAAGCCCAAAGGTGAACCCCGTGCTGATAGCCAGTTTGTCTCTTCCTTGAATGGCTCTAATGGGGCCCAGAGCTCTGGGAAGGTGCCACCTCAAGCCTCTGCCCAGGTGCCCACACCTCCTGCCCGCCGGAAGCACAGTTCAAGGGACAGCCCTGTGCAGGGGCGAGCCGGCCACAGGCCTCAGCTAGAGGTGAGTGCAGCGGGGGCTGGGGCCCCTCTGGAAAGCTGACCTCATGGAAACTCTTGCTGTAGCAACCTGGCAGCCCCAAGCAGGGTGGGGGTGGGGGTTATTTATAGCAGGGGTGGGGAAGGGGGAGTGCCAGCCAGGAGCAGGGACCACAGGCACAGAACCACTGGGCCAACTCCAGATGCCAGGCATGCGGGCAGTACAGCCCAATGCTGCTCTCCGCAAGTGTGAGAATTCACGGCCCAGGGGACCGTGTTGGGATGGGTGGGGTGCTGGGAGTTTCCCGGTTGGGCTGAGACTGGGATTTTGAGGGGACCATGCAGCAGGAGTCAGCTGGAATGTGTGGTGTGGCTCAACATGGACGCCTATTAGAGGACTTTAAAAGATACTTCACGTCCAGCAAATGCTACTTTAATCTGGGTTTACCTAAGGTTTTGGAGTCACGTTATCTATGCTTTGCTATAAGTTCCCTCTGAAACTCCCCTTTGCTACACTTTTTTTTTTTTTTTAACTTTTCGTTTATTTAATGGCCAGCTCAGCCTGCCCTGGGGTGGGGCTGGTGCAGCATGTGGTGCCTAAGCTTGCCTAAGCAGACACTTTAGACCACCGAGCTATCTCGCCGGCCCCTGCTTCAAATACACTTATCCACTCATTCTGACCACTTTTCAAAGCAGCTCTACAAGTCCTCTTTAATGAATAGATGCTGGTGAAAAGTGCTCCCATAGAGGCAAACAACTTTCCTTAGGACCCAGAGTGCTGCCATTTTCTGGGGAGCAGGTGGCCAACAGGGGACGGATGATGCTCAGTGTGGACCTGGGTGGTGAGGTGTCTGCTTGTCAGAGAGGTGTCAGCGTTAAGGAGTTGGGAGAGCAGGATTGAAAGGACCATAGGCAGGGTCAGCATTTCATGTTCTAGGGACGAAGAGAGGACAGGATTCCTAGGGGTTTAAGGACTTAAAGGTTTAGTGATGCATCATGACAGGGAGGAGACAGGCTTTCTCCTATGAGTTGCAAGAGAAGAGATGAGGTACGTAAAATAGATGGGATGTATTTATACTAAGAAATATGCTTGATAGTTAATGTGGAATTCCAGTTTAACTGGGGTTACTATATTTCTTTTTGCTAAGCCTGATGACACCAAGTAAGGAGAGCCTCTGATTATGGCAGGAACTAAGATATGGCAGACAAAGGAGCCCTGTGTCCTAAGCTGCAGGCTTTCTGGAGAAAGCAGCAATGCACAGCAGAGAGACCTGAGATGGGTGGCCTGGGGTGGGTGCTTCTGGAACAGTGGAGGTAGGCACAGGGTGGCTCTGCGCAAAGCCGAGGGCCTTCCCCAGGGCAGTGGGGAGGGAAGATGTCTCAGAGTGTGCTGAGGACAGACAATAGTTGTGGTTCAGAGGGTTAGGAACAGGGTGGCCTCAGCCTCAGGCCCAACTCTAGGAGCTGCTGGTGACACCCGCAGCACTTTGCTGGCCCCAGGCACTGCTAGCCATGGTGTTAAATGTTTACAATGGCCTGGGAAGCTCTGTGGGCAGCTCCACTTGCCAGTAGCCCCCAGCAGGACTACAGGCCTTTCAGTAGAGATGGCCCTTGCAGGCCTTGGGAGCACATTCAGGAAGCAGCAGGCTGGCTGCCAAGTCTGCATGCAAGTGACTCATGGCCTTTCTGCGCCCGAGGCCTCTTCCTGGCTGGGCCCCCACACAGGCTCCCCACAGGTAGGGAGCTGTTCAAACCCTGCAAGCACCTGGAAGGTTGTGCTCTGCCTCTCTTGCAAAGATTTTGTGTGGTTCCCTTTTTTCTTTTTTATTTATTTATGTTTTTCTTGTTTCATAACCTTTATTTGCTTATTCACTCATTTTTATGGCTGGCTCAGCCTGCGCCCTGACGGCAGGGCTGGTGCAGCATGTGGTGCCGGGGATTGAACCGCGGTCCCTGAAGCTGCCCAAGCTTTCCCAAGCAGGCGCTTTAGACCACTGAGCCATCCCTCTGGGCCCCTCCCTTTTTTCTTTTAACTATAAAACATTTTGAAATCTACCTATGGAAAAAAAATTAAGGGCTGGCAAGATGGTTCAGCCTGCTTGGGGCCGTGGAGATAGCTCTGTGGCACAAGTGCCTGCCTGGCAAGTGCAAGGTCATGAGTTCAAACCCCATTTCAGCAAAAGAAAAAAAAAAAAAAAAGAAAAGAAAAAAGGAGAGAGAGAGAGACAAAAGGAAAGCTTAGACAACCGCAGGGACTGTGGTTTGATCCAAGTGTTGCATTGCAATGGAGCACAATTCATGTTGTACCAAATCTTTTTTATATCCTTCTTTCTTTTCATCAGCTCATAATCATTTCCTTATGGTTTCTTTTGTTTTGCTTTGTTTTTATCTTTCTGGACAGCATCGCATTGCGTAGCTCAGCTTGGCCTCAAACTGACCATGGTCCTCCTGCCATGGCCTCCCCGATGTCGGGATTACAGATTGCGCCACCGCACTTGGCTCCTCATGGTTTCTAAGGTTTCTCTGTGGCTATATCTCTGTTGTTATTTGCTTTTTCCAGGCAGCATTTAGTCACTACTTAGTCCAGGCTGGCTTTGCATTCTTGATCTTTCTGCCTCAGCCTCCTGAGCACTGGGTTTACAGACAGACATGTGACATCATGCCCAGTTGTACAGTTTTTCTTTCTTTTTTTTTTCCTTTTTGAGGCAAGGTTAAGCAATGCAGTTTAGACTGGCCTTAAACCCACTTTGTAGTCTGGGCTAGCCTTGAACTCACAGTGATCCTCCTGCCTCAACCTCCTAGTGTTGGGGTTAGGTGCACCACCATGTCTGGCCATAACTATATTTTATATGACTATAGAACAGTGGTTCTTTTTTTTTTTTGTGTGTGTGTTTTTGAGACAGGGTCTCGCTATACAGTTCAGGCTGGCCTTGAGCTCAGTTTTGCAGCCTAGGCTGGTCTCGAACTCGCACCGATCCTCCGGCCTCAGCCTCCCGAGTGCTGGGATTACAGGCTTGCGCCACCATGCCCGGTTTAGAACAGTGATTCTATGGCACATGTATTTGTTTTCCTTTTAAGACAAAAGATGTTGAATGTGGGGATGTAGCTCAGTGGTTGAGCACTTGAATAGCATGCACAAAGCCCTGGCTTCAATCCCTAGTCTTGAAAAAAAAAAAAAAAAAAAAAAAAGAAGAAGAGGAAAAAAGGCTATATATGAGTTGTTTTACTAAACTAAAACCTCTGTATTCAGATTTATTTTTAAATTTATTATTTCTTATGTATTTGGTACAGGGTCTCACTACGCAACCAGGACTCAGTGATCCTTCTGTTTTCAGCCTCCCCAACCCTGGGAGTATAGGTGTGTGCCACCATACCTGGTCTTAGTGGCTTGCTCAGTGCACCTGGGGACCAGAGCAGCATGTGGTGCCAGGGTCTGTGGTGTTGGGGATCAAACCCCTGTCTCTGTGCTTGCCTAAGCAGGTGTTTAGTCTGCTGAGCTATCTCACTGGCCCTTTTATTCAGGTTTAATAGTGTTGGCACTGTGTGATAAATAAAGTGGATCCTAGGCTAAAGTTTGGGCACTTGGTCTCTAAGAGTTTTGTTATCATTGTTATATCAGATGCCATAGTAGGAATTAGTAGGAATATTCTAACCAAATTTTCCTAAGTATTTATGCTTTCTTTGCCGGTTCTGAGATTGAGCTTTATTTTTATTTTTTATTTTTTTGGTCTTTTTGAAACAGGGTCTCACTATGCAGCTCACACTGACCTTGAGCTCAGTTTTATAGCCCAGGCTAATCTCGAACTCCTGCTGATCCTCCTACCTCAGCCTCCCAAGTGCTGGGATTATAGGCATGAACCATCATGCCCAACTTTAAGTATTTTTCTTAGAGAAAAAGTATCTGTATTTTTTCTATTTTTTGTTGTTTGCATTCTTTCATTTAACTTTCAAATTAATCTAGAATTTATCTGGATATATAACACAGCAATCTCTAGCTTGTTTTTTAAAATATATTTGATACAGGGTCTACAGGGTCTATAGGGTCTCACTATACAGATCTGACTTCTAGTGATTCTCCTGTTTTCACCCTCCCAAGCACTGGGATTACAGGCATGTACCACCACACCAGTCTCTGTAGCTTTTTTTTTTTTTTTTTTTAAATTTTGTTTATTTTGAGACAAGGTCTCCCTAGGTAGTACAGTCTAGCCTTGAACTCACTGTGCAGCCCAGGCTGGCCTTGAACTCGTGTTGGTCCTCGTGTCTCAGCCTCTTAGTGCCAGGATTATGACTTCTTGCTGTCTTTCTTCTTTTCATGGTACAGGGAATCAAACTCAGGGATGCTCCACCACTGGGCTTCAGTCCTAGCCCTTTCTTTTTTTTTTTTGTCTTTTTGAGACAGGGTCTCGCTATGCAGTTGAGGCTGGCCTTGAGCTCACTTTTGTAGCCCAGGCTGGTCTCGAACTCGCACCAATCCTCCTGCCTCAGCCTCCCGAGTGCTGGGATTACAGGCGTGAGCCACCACGCCCGGCTCCTAGCCCTTTCTTTAGACAAGGTCTTGCTAGTGGTCCAGATTGGTATTGAATTTATGATTTTTTTCCTTCAGAGAAGTAAAAGACTATTGGGATTACAGGTTGTACCACCATGCTTGGCTTGATTTTTGATGAATGAATGCATACTTTTTCCAAATCATTTGTGTCATACTTAACTCTTATCTATTATTTTATAATTCTTTATTTTTTCCCTTTGAAAAATTTATTGACAGTACTATTAACAATAAACCACTTATTTTTTCAGTTCTTATGAAGTTTCTAGTTTAAAGACTACCTTTCAAAAGTACCTAAAAAACAGTGATACATCTCTGAAGCATTTCCAATGAAGTTTTTGAATAAATTTTTCTTTATATACTACTTTTTGTATACAACAGAACCCATTTTAGCTGCTATATATACATTGATCAGAATCTGTTTATACTTACAAAACACAATCTTCAGGGCTGGCCAGATAGTTCAGCAGATTAAAGCACCTGCTTAGGCAGGCACAGGGACTGGGTTCTCATCCCTGCTGTGCATTGCTGGCCCTTCCCCCAGGTCCACTGAGAGGCAATTGAGACTGTGGTGGCACATGCCTGTAATCCCAACACTTGGGAGGCTGAAAACAGGAGGATCACTATGAGTCTGATCTGTGTAGAGAGACCCTGTACTAAAAAAAAAAAAAAAAAAAAAAAAAAAAGAACATCTTTAATTTTTTTACATTTTTTAATTTAAAAAATATAATAACTGGTGTTTGAAGCCAAGGCCTTGTGGATGTTAGGCAAATGCTGTACTGTTGATCTGTGTGTCATCTTTGATTTTTTTGTCTTTTTGAGACAGGGTCTTGCTATGCAATTCAGGCTGCCCTTGAGCTCATTTTTGTAGCTCAGGCTGGTCTCAAACTCACACCAATCCTCCTACCTCAGTCTCCTAAGTACTGGGATTACAGATGTGCACTACCACACTCAGCTTTGAGCTCACTTTTGTAGCCCAGGCTGGTATCGAACTCGCATTGACCCTCCTGCCTCAACCTCCCGAGTGTTGGGATTATAGGCCTGTACCATCACGCCAGGCCCATCTTTGATTTTGAAACAGAATCTTGTTCCATTGCCCAGGCTGGCTTCAAACTTATGATTTTCTTCTCTTAACATCCCAAGAAACTTCAATTAAAAGTGTGTGTCATGGCACCTGGTTTTAAATTTTCTCTAGTACTAGGGATGGAACTCAGGGCCTTCACACTAAGCTATACTCCCAGACTTTATTATTATTATTTTTTTGTCTTTTTGAGACAGGGTCTTGTTATGCAGTTGAGGCTGGTCCTGAGCTCACTTTTGTAGCCCAGGCTGGTCTCGAACTCGCACCAATCCTCCTGCCTCAGCCTCCCGAGTGCTGGGATTACAGGTGTGCGCCACCATGCCCGGCAAGACCTTATTATTTTTTATTTGAGATGGAGTCTCACTAAATTGCTCAGGCTGAGCTTGAACTTGTGATCCTCCTGCCTCAGCCTCCAGAGTGCTGGGCTCCCAGTCCTTCATCACCCTATGCCCAGCTCTTACCTCTTCTTAAGCTCCGCTGTTTTCTTCCAGCAGGTCTGTTGCTTGAGGTATACACTTTAAAAGGAGCCAGTACTCCCTACCTCTGTCATGATTTCTCTTCCTGAGAATAGGAGGCATCTTTTAAGGGTTGAGTTCAGTTCCCTCTTGGGAATGGGTAAGGAGCCGATGCTGGAACTGTGGCCACTTTGATCATCGCTCTGCCCTGGCCATGATACGCAGCTCTTTTTCTCACCCAAAGGGTGTTGGTGAGTGGAGATTCACCTCCTACATCCTTAGTGGCTGCTTTTCAGTTCCATAACCTGAATGTTTTTGTTTTCTTTTTCCTGAGCCCACCCAGATCTCTGGAGCAAAGGTACAGGAGAGTGGAGACCCAGTTGGATGCCTATGTGCTGGGAGACAGTGTAGATTCAAGAGAGGTTTTCTGACCATCTTGAGACCCAAGAATGCCTCTCTGGGAAGCTTTGCAGGCCCTGAGGATGATCCTTTCATGGTTTAGAGTTTCCCTCCCCACAGTGAAGGTGCTTTAGTTGCAGGAAACATATCACTGTAAGCATTTTCAGAGAACTGTTGAATAGGAGAGATGTGATCCTTGCCATGAGGAATTATCTCTGGGATTGAAGGGACAAAACTCATAGCAGGAAATAGGTGCAAAGAGGATGCAATAAATGCTAACTGTGCTGGGGTTGCAGAGAGGTCTGGGCTCATAGGAAAGCATCTGGAAAGAGGCCAGACTGGCTGGTGGCATGCATAGGAGTTACTATTAGAAATACTGTATGGAAAAAATATTTTTTTAAAAGTATAACATTCAATTTATTATTTTTCTCAGAGTTTTCTTCAGTCCATTTGGACCCAGCTCCTTACATAGGCTTTGCTGGAGGTCGTGGGGCAGCACCAGCAGGTCTAAATCGGGGTGGAGGTGTTCGGTCCTTGCAGGCTTCACAAGATCGATTTCTGACCACTTTGCTGTGAATGGCACAACTGACACAGTAATGCAGCTTCACATACAGCTTGGGAAGCACATAACCGTCGAAGACACTCGCTTCGGAAATGTCCCGGACAGCGGTGGCCTCCACTATGTTCCGAATGACCAACTTCTTAATGGCCTTATCCTTGCATATGCACCAGGCGCAGTTCGTGCAGCGAATAGGTTGCACATGACCGCGGCCCTTTTTGGCATGGCCGTTGTTCCTTCTTTTTTTCGTCATCTTGGAAAGGAGGGCCCGAAAGAGGTGGAAAAAATATTGAATACAATTTAAAATAATATAGCAGAATGCTAATGATATACCTAGATAAAAACAACTTGGGTCAAAGAGAGGAAGGCAGATTTTCTAGGAAGGATGAATGGCAAGAAGCAAAAGAAAGGTACTGGACTAAACAGGAACTACAAAAGTGATCTGTCCTAATTTTAATGCTCAATGCATGAGAAGCTTCTCAGCTCTTTTTCTTCACATCTCTTCTCTTGTTTGTATCAGTTATAACATTATTTATGGCCAGGGGTGGAACAGAAAATGGGAAGAACTAACATGTATTGAGTATTAGTATCTGTGAATATTGGCTTGGATAATTGGGCCAACTTTACTACTGAGGACAACCAGAGACTCTGAGAAGAATGTAAATGTTTCTGCTCTAATGTACTGGAGAGGTAACAAAGCAAAGCAGTACTGGGCGAGGGTCTGGGAGGAGTTGGACATCAAGGATGGGGAGCTAGGCCTGTGGCATGACTTTTGTCCTGGGGGCTATTTGCCATCCTGTAAAAGGAAAGTGAGAAGCCAAGCAGGATTTTAGATAGTTTCACGGGACTAAGGAGACAAAACTTGAAGTCCGTGGTCTCAAGAGTGGAACCCTCAAGGCTTTGGGCTGAAACTGTAGACTTCTGCACCCTGAGAATTAGAGGAACCAGAAGTAAATAACTCTTACAGGTCCCTGGCTATCAGTGAGCTCTGGATCATCTCAGTGACAAAGTGATAGCCCTTTCTTTGAAATTAGATCAAGATGATTGAAGATACCCAGTGCCTCTGAGGAACTGGCAGAAACAAATGGAAATCGTATCATCTTAAACCTCAAATTATTTTTACTGGATTTTTTTTTCTCAATTTTTTTGGTTTGGAATATAATACTCAGCACCAAACTAAGATATGCAGGAAAAGAAAATATGTAAAAGAACTGGCAAAACTACAAGAAATGGGCCCTCAGATTTCCTACTTTTGGTTTACTTAGACATGAACTATAAAATGAAAATTTTTCTTTCAGTGATCACAAGGCTAAAAAATAAAGTTTGGAAATTTTAACAGGGAATTAGAAACTCTAAAATATGGCAAACACTTGGAAGTAAACCAAATTAGAATCCCACGGCTGAAAAATAAAACAACCAACACTGATTTCATCACTGTAGTTATGACTGCGTCAGTTATCATGGTCCATTGGGCATGTCTTGTGAAGGTACCTAAAAATTTGGGCAAACTGCAGCACTTAGCAGTTTTGAAAAGCAAATAGTAGCAGATAGAATGAGGGAGGAGACCAGAATTAACAGTACCACTGAATCAGCAGTGCTTACCTTTTTCTTGCCCCTTCTTGGATTTCATGCCCTGGTCTCAGGTGTCACCATGGACAGAAAGATCCTGAAAAATCCCTCTAGGTAGACTTAACTTACTAGAAAGGGATCTTCTGGTTGTGACAGTGGTAGTGGCAGAGGCCACAGATACCTAAAACTTTGAGAGAGGAGAACCTTCCCTCTATGCAGAGGAACCATGGCACTAAGAGAGTAGGATGCAACCCTGTTGCAGCTTTTTTTCCCTCTCCTGCTCTTGTCTTTGACTTGAGGCAAAGCTAAAGTGGGGAAAACAAACATGTGGCAGAGAGAGGCAAATGAAGCCCCAGATTTCTGGCCAGAAAACTGAGAAAAAGAGCCATAAAAAGTTTTTGCCAAATACATTTTTTATTATATACATCTTGCTTTAACTTGGTCTTAACCATCCAGCAGAAAAGTTCAACCACAAGGCATAAAAAGTAAAGCCAGATTAATATGCTGAGCTGTACAAGGCTCAAGTCAACAGCTTCCAACATTGCCAGTTCTATTGGTAACCCACTACTATTATGGAATATTGGACTATGCACACAACTACTTTCTGCTAGTTCAATGTGAAGAAATATTTGTACCAATAGTGTTTAGAAAAGTTATGTCTGCATCTTGTACTATGAACAACTACTATGAAGACAATAATATGCATTATATTAATTATTGTAGCTGTCCTACTAATGTGTTTTGAAGCTGTCTCATTGTTATTTCTTTTTATTTTATTTTATTTTATTTTTGTGGGACCAGGGTTCAAACTCACAACCTTGCACTTGCCAGGCAGGCACTTGTGCCACGGAGCTATCTCCCTGGCCCCTCATTGTTATTTCTTATTCAAGTTAATAAAATAAAAAATTATTATTAAAAAAAAAAGAAAGTGCTTGGGAAATCATGGAGAGGAAGAGGTTTGGGGAAAGGAGTCAGTCCTATGATCTCTGAGTTTATAAATTCTGCAAATCTCCAGGCTCATGCCCAAGCTATTTGTGCAAGGAAGGGTATGATTCAGAACAGCATATCAAGCACTCTGGGAATGGGACCAACAGAACATCACCTAGGCAGCAGGCAGGCCACTGGGTGGCACGCACAGAGGACAGATGCTTTGGAAAGCCTTGAAAATGGCACTGAGATTGAAAGTTCAACCAGAACTCTTTTCTTTTCATTTATGAATATAGGTGTGTGCCTGTACATTTTCCATACAAAGGCTGAACGGTAAGGCTTCTGTCTTCTACCTTGCCTTTTTACTTGGACATTTCTTTATCTATTTTTTTGATTATGAGTATATCATAATCCATTGGATCTATCCTATCATGATGGGATTTAGGTAATTTCTAGTCTTGATACTATAAACTGTGTTTCAATGAATATCCTTGTATATAAATCCATATATGTGTCAGAGTTTATCTGTAAGATAAATTGCTAGAGGCAAAATTGTTCAATCAAAAAGCTCAAGTATTTTTAGTTGTGCCAGGTATGGTGACACACACCTGTAATCACAGCACTTGGGAGGCTCAGGTAGACGGGTCACTGGGAGTGAACTGAGAGTTCCCGGTCAGCCTGGGCTATGCAGTGAATTCAAGGCCTCTCTGAACTGAGAGAGTTCAGACTAAGTGAGACTGCCTCAAAAAAAAAAAAGTATTTTCAGTTTATTTATTCATTTTTTAAATGTATTCGGTACAGGGTCTCATTACGCAGCTCAGACTCCTAGTGATCCTCCTGTGTTGAACTTCCCCAGCGCTGAGATTACAAGCATGTGCCTCCACAGCCAGTGGCAGGGCTGATGTGATCGGTGCTAGGGATTGAACCCTGGTCCCTGTGCTTGACTAAGCAGGTGCTTGGTCCTCTGAGGGCCCTTACTGTTGATTTTTATTTTTTATTTATTTTTTGGCGATACTTGGGATGAGCACTCAGGGGATCATGTATGCTAGTAGGCACCATACCACTGAGCTATATCGCTACTCCTATATTTTCTTTTTTCTTTTCTTTCCTTTCCTTTTCTTTCCTTCCTTCCTTCCTTCCTTCCTTCCTTCTTCCTTCCTTTCTCTGTCTCTGTCTCTGTTTCTGTCTCTCTCTCTGCCTCTCTGTCTCTCTGTCTCTGTCTCTGTCTCTGTCTTTCTCTCTCTCTCTCTCTCTCTCCTTATTTAAAAGATAGAGCCATCTCTCTGTGTAACCCAGGTTGGCCTCAAACTCATGAACCTTCTGCCTTTGCTTCCCAAGTGTTGATATTATAGATGTGCACAGCCAAAATCCAGTTTGTATATTCAGTTTAAACAGATAACATCACAATGATAGCCACAGAGGCTGTCCTCATGGCTGGTTCCCCATACCCTTCCCAACAGAGAATATTATTAACTTCTTGCTCTTTGAGGCTAAAGCCTATACGTTATGGCAAACCTTGAGAGGCTTTAGATTCATCACCTTGGAAAGATTGCTCAGGCTACAGTGAGGATACAAGGTTAGCAGAGATAAAGACTACAATCATGTCCAGGAAAGGTGGCCTTGCCAGCAGCCTGGGTGAGGTGACTGGCAGTGCACATAGGTGGGATTGGATATGGAGATAATGAGAAGTGGCTTCAAGGGACAGGGCAGACCAGACTGGCGGCCTGGAAGTGAGGGCACTTCAGTCAGGAGCAGCTGCCACTGGCTGTGTGTGTGAAGACAGCACTTTCTTTGTAAATGTATAGATTTTTTTTATATCAATATCGTCTATAGTAACAGACAGATCCAAGGTCTATGTTAACATCCATCTGAGAATGGCAGGAGCTCAAAGGTGGCTCACACCTGAGTCCTGGGAGTGGAGGCCAGAGCATGGCCAGTTTGAGGCCAGCTGGGGAGCTTAGTGAGAGCCTGTCTCAAAGTAAAGTAAAATGGGCTGGGGTAGAGCCCAGAGGTAGAGCACTTGGCTAGCATGTCTGAGACCTGAGAGGAGGATGGGGAGGACAGGAGGAGAAAGAGGAGGAAGAAGAAGAGGAGGAAGAGGAAGAGAAGACTGTAATACACTGCTAATTTACTTGTTTCCTTTAAGGTATTGATTTAATTTCATTTTTCCCTCTTTAATTAATTCTATATTTAAGTTAGGAAACTTGGCAGGGGAAAAACTATGCACTTATGTACAGAGGATGAATTAGACAATGGTCCTAAGAATCTCCAGCAGGTTTTTGATACTCAGTGTAGCAATGTGTAAGACTAAAATCATGCTCAGATTGCTTGTCATTCTGGTCTTCTAGATGTGTGCTGCTTCTAATGTAACTTCAATTATTGCTATACTCTCTCTCAAGTAAATGTTTGTTTTAAAAGAAAACAAAAAAGGGTAAAGAGAAAATGAGACAAGGATAAATGCCATAGGATTGACCAGTTGCAATTTTGTATATGCTTAGGTTTCTAAATATTTTTTCTTTTTCTTTTCTTTCTTTTTTTCACCTTTTTGAGACAGAGTCTTACCATGCAGCTCAGGCTGCTGGCCTTGAGCTCACTTTTGTAGCCCAGGCTGCTCTCGAACTCATACTGATCCTCCTACCTCAGCCTCCCAAGTGCTGGGATTACAGGCGTGTGCCACCACGCCTAGCTAGATTTCTAAATTTCTGTGTAAAAAAGTGTAACAGTTTTTTTTTAAAGTCTAAGTTTTTAAAAATCACATTCTATAGGGATTTATTAGAATATCAATGATTGATGGAAAATACCAGTTCCATGTTATGTCTAAGGCACTTAATATTTAGAAAGACAGTGATGATAAGTTCAAGTACCAGTGTTATAGAGTAATAGTATCACTAAGTCTCTTCTGGAGGGTTGAGAACCTAAGTTTGCAGATCAAAAATTAGAGAAAAAGAAGGGCTACAAGATTAGCCAATATTTTGGCCCTAGCCCTTCAAGGTCAGTGAAGACTCAGGACATAAGAGATCCTTTACTGTAACCTCCTATAACTCAGTGGCATCCCAAATTTTCTGTTCAAGGAGATTATAGGGCCACAGAGGAAAGGGATTGATGATGTATAGTGTGCATAAGGAGAGTGACCTAGAGAGAAAACATTCTCTCAGGCTTTCACAGAGAGCAAACTGGTCAAGCAATGGCCGTGACTCATCCAGATGGCTGACACTGACAAAAGTTCTATAAAACACTGTATATGGTTTTAAGGTAAATCCTGAGGGGATTTGACTGATCTTGTCAGATACAAAAGTTACATGTTTTGTTATATAGGTCTTGCTTTAACTTGACCTTAACCACCCAGTAGAAAAGTTTAGCCATGAGGCATAAAAAGTAAAGCCAGATTAGTATACTGAGGTGTAAAAGGCTCAAGTCAACAGCATCCAACATTGTCAGTTCTGCCAATAACCCATTACTATTATGGAATATTGCTCTATGCATACAACTACTTTCTCTTAGTTCAATGAGAAGAAATATTTGCACCAAGAGTGTTTAGAAAAGTTATCATGTCTGCATCTTTTACTCTGAACAACTTCTATGAAGACAACAATATGCATTGTATCAACTATTATGGCTGTCCTACTAATATGTTTTGAAACTGTCTCAATGTTATTTCTTATTAAAAGTAAAATATAATAAAAATGTTATAGACAAAAAATCAATGACAGGATTTCTTGAAAGCATGTGGTAATATTCAATCATATGTCCCATCTTGCATAATTATATCTGTTAATCCGGGAAGCAGATTTGATGATAAATAATATATCAATCATTGTTTGCCGGGCGTGGTGGCTCACGCCTGTAATCCCAGCACTCGAGAGGCTGAGGCAGGAGGATTGGTGCAAGTTTGAGACCAGCCTGGGCTACAAAAGTGAGCTCAAGGCTAGCCTGAGCTGCATAGCGAGACTCTGCCTCAAAAAAGACAAAAAAAAAAAAAACAACAAAAAAAAACAAACATTGTTAATCAGCTAATCTTGTTTTGAAAATATGTGATGTACATAGTGCTGTATTATTCTGTTTCTTTTTTTTTAATTTTAATTTTATTTTTTTTTAAACTTCATTTATTTACTTGTGTTATGGCTGGCTCAGCCTGTCCTGGGGGTGATGCTGGGGATCGAGCTGCTGCCCCTGCACTTGCCTAAGTGTTCCTAGGCAGGTGCTTTAGACTGCTGAGCCATCTTGCTGGTCCTGTAGCTTTTGTTTTTACTCTTCAAAATAAAAGAAAATTGTAGGGAAAAAAAAGAATACAGGTCACAAAAGAAAAAAGAAAATCTGTATTTTTACCAGCACATGTTTGCAGTACATAGGATTACCTTTATCACAGGGACTTGGAATACATTCATCACACATCTTAATTCTTTATTTTTTTATTTTTTATTTTTTAAGATAGGGTCTTGCTACACGGTTCAGGCTGGCCCTGGGCTCACTATGTAATCCAGGCTGGCCTGAACTCCTGGTGATCCTCCTGCCTCAGCCTCCCAAGTTCTGGGATTGCAGTGTGTTGCCGCCATGGCCCCTGCCTTAATTATTTTTTCTCCACTTTCCCTCCCAGCCCTCTCTTCTCCCTCCAACTTTGATCCTCTTCCCATTTGGAAAAGCACTATGGTCATTTATTTTCTTCAATTTTCTTTTTAAAAATTCATTTTCCCTTCCTCCTGGCCCCAATCCGTCTCTTGTTCCCCTTCCCATTTGAGAATGATCTCCCTGCTTCCCATGATCTATCATTTATTTTGCTCTGTACTTATATTTTGAGTTTCTCATGCAGGAGAAACCACACAATTTTTAAATTTGTGTGTCTGATTTATTTCATTTAATGTTATGGTCTTTTTTTGTGTGTATTTGGTACAGGACTCATAGTAACCCTCCTGTTTTCAGCCTCCCTTGTGCTGGTATTACAGACATGCACCACCATGCCGGGTCTCAGTGGCTGGCTCAACGTGCCTGGGGCTGGGACCAGCGCAGCATGTGGTGCTGGGGCTTGAACCTCAATCCCTGAGCTTGCCTAAGCAGGTGCTTAGTCCACTGAGTGTCCCATGGGCTCTTCATTATGGTCTTGAAGAGCAACCATTTACCTACCAATGCTTCAGGTTTGTCTTTCTTTGGGGCAGAGCAGTACTCTGCTGTGTATAAATTATACATTTTTTTTAACCATTCACTTCAAGGCTTTTCTACCTATTAATATTTACGTGATTGTCAGAGAAGCTGAAGAGCATTTTCATTAAAATTCTTCAGTCAGATTGTTCCTAATATTTATTAAACTCTTAATATTTCCCAATTCATGACATTAATTCATAACAACTCATAACATTAAATCAAAATTCCATAATTAGTAAAAAATCAAATTCTATACTTTATTTGAATATATTTTAATTATGTAAATTTTATAGCCTTTCATTATGTGATATATTTGCTTTCATTTTGTATGTGGGTCTTGTATTTATAAATGTGTGTTGTGATTTAATTTGGGGTTTGAATTTTTATAATGTGAAGTATTTGTGTTTGGCTAATAGCTGTTCATATTCTTTTAAGGAGCAATGACAAATCAGTTTGCTTCCTGCTCTGCTAGGAAGTCTTATTTCTCAGAGTCTGTCTCTGTTTCATTAAATATCTTATGCTTCAGTTTCCCTGTCTCTCGTGAGTGACACCATCCAGCCCCTGCCTAGTGATTCTCCTGTTTTCAGCCTCCCAAGCACTGGGGTTACAGACCATGCTCAGTCTCAATCGCCAGCTCAGCACACCCTGGGGGTGAGCTGGCTCAGCACATGGGAAACTGAACGCCAGCTCCTGTGTCTGCCTAAGCAGGTACTTTAATCGGCTGAGCTACCTGGCAGGCCCTAACCTTGCTGTTCTGATCAGTGTTGCTCTCAACTCCATTTCCTGTGGTTGTATGTTAGTATAAGATCAATATATCTTGGGCTTGCCACCAGTTCTTTTGCTGTAATCCCTTGTTCTCTAGTAGTTTCCTCAGGCAGAGCCTACAGGAGCAATATGCATGCCTAGGTCCTTGCGATCAAGCCAGTTTCCTTAGCTTAGCAGCTTTCAGGAGGGCTTGTTAGAGCATCTTTGTGGATATTTTCTGAGATCTGCTGCTGCTGCTGCTGCTGGGCAGTTCTGCCCCTCCCCTGTCTCTGTGGATGCCTCCCTGATGTCTCCTGCAGAGTCCTCCTTCCCTCTGTGACTTCATGAATGTGGGTACTGATGGACTCAGCACCTCAGAGTGACTCCTTCACCAGCAATGACTGTGTTTTGTGGCCTGTTCACCTCCCACAGTGATTTTCCATTCTCCCCCAGCAGCTTTGTTTCCCTTTAATCATCTAGTGCCTACATTTATCTGCTTTTGGTAGCCCTTGGTTTTCTTTCTTTCTTTCTTTCTTTCTTTCTTTCTTTCTTTCTTTCTTTCTTTCTTTCTTTCTTTCTTTCTTTCTTTCTTTCTTCCTTCCTTCCTTCCTTCCTTCCTTCCTTCCTTTCTTTCTTTTTTCTTCTTTCTTTCTTTCTTTTGAAGATAGGGTGTTGCTATGAAGTGCAGGCTGGCCTTAAACTCACTATGTAACCTAGGCTATCCTCAAACTTGAGGTGATCTTCCTGCCTCACCTCCCTGAGTGCTGGGGTTATAGGCATGCACCATCACACTTGGCTGAGATTGTAGTATAAAGGTCCTGAGTTCCATCCCCAGTGTGAGAAAAGAAATTATCTTTTATTGATTTCTTGGTATAGGTGCCATCCATAGCCACATTGGCCCAGTTTGGGTAGTGTCCTGTTAGTGCCATGTGCTTGGTGTGACTGGTGGATGCTGCTATCAGAATACACTGCACTCACACACCTCAATCCTAATTCTGTCCAGGGTGACTGGTGCACCAGAGAGGGACAAACTGGTTGCTGGGGTTGGGGTGGGGCAGTGAGAATGAAGATCTTTCCAGAAGATGGCATTCACTCAGGGAAAGCTTGGAGGGGCCAGGGCTATGTCTGGAGGCTGGATATTCCCTAGTCTGATTCCTGGGATCAAAGACCACAGTGGATGGCAGCGGAGTCCTGGCACTTGGTCCTATGTCTGTACTTCTTAATTCGACAGGTCTGAGGAGCAGGGGTCAGACTTCCTGCAGGGCATTTGGGGTAAGGTTCACGGAAGCAGAGTTACCATACCAGAGGGAGCCTAATGCACTTGTAGTTAACTCTTTCCTCCATCCCTGTGTTCCTAGGAGCCCCAGGCAACCGAGGCTCTGACTATACCTGCCAGCAGCAGCTCTGAAAGTCGGGGTGTTGTTGAGCCCATGGATACAGAAGCCCAGGAGGACAGCAGGACATGCACAGATGACCAGAGAACCAGAGGCAGGAAGAGTCCACAGGTGCCAGTGGCAGGGAGGACTGAGGGAAAGAGGGCACATGCGGCCCAGAGAATGCAGGTGGATGTTGTGATGCAAGAAAATAAGAGCCCGCAGTCAGACAGGAGTTCACAGAAGGATGTGGTGATGCAGAGAAGAATGGAAAATCAGGTAGCAAGGGTACCAGAGGATGAGAGGATGCAGGAAGACAAGAGGATGCAGGAAGACAAGAGGATGCACGAAGGAGAGCGGACAGAGCCAGAGGGCTGTGTCCCACCAGCTAGTGAAGGCCACCCAGAACAGCAGTCTGTAAGCTGTCTCAGCCCAGCACCCAGTGCTGCAGAGCACCAGCCACCAGAAGGTTCCAGGTCTCCTGAATGTTCAGTGGAAGCTCCAGAAATGTCTGCCACCCTAGAGAAGACCGGCTTTGTGCCCAGATCTGAGAAGCCATCAGTAAGTACCTCCATGAGCCATGAGGATGCTGCCCTGGGTCCCCTGCCAGTGAGCTTCATGACTCAAGCACAGCTGCCCCCAGAGGGGAGCCCAGGGCACGAGGCAGGAGAGGGGCATCCAGAGCCAGGAGAGCCAGGCCCAGCCAAGGTCGAGCAGGAGGAGCAGCCAGGAGCCGTGTCACTGGGTAGCTGTGCCCCAGCTGGCCTGAGCCCAGCAGTATCCATCAAGCCCTGTTTCCCTGGGCCCAGCTTGACCAACAACCCCCAGGAGAGGCTGCCTAGCACCCCATCCCCTCAGCCCACAGCCACATCTGGGGCCCAGGATGGGCTCAGTTCTGTCCCCACCTTGCACCTGGGGTCAGAGTGCCCTGTGCCAAGTCCCTTGCCAGAAACTGTGGCCACCGGCAGTGGGGGGGCCTATGCCAAGGAGCCTGCTATGGAGGGGAGGCCACCGACGACTCGGAGCTGCGACCCTGGTCTCATCGATTCCCTGAAAAACTACTTGCTTCTCCTGCTGAAGCTGTCCAATGCAGAAGCCAGTGGGGTAGTGGCTGAGCCCCCAGCAGCAGCTGCTGCCACAGACAGAGCATCAACACCGGCTCTGGTGCCCACTGTAGAAGTGGCAGGGCTGAGTCCCCGGACGTCAAGGCGAATCCTTGAGCATGTAGAGAATGACCACTTGGTGCAAAGTGCGCAGACGCTGCTACTGAGCCCGTGCACCTCGCGGCGGCTCACTGGCCTCCTAGACCAAGAGGTAGAAGCTGGTCGCCAGGCACTGGCCATTGCCCAGGCTGCCCGGGGCTCGGCGCCCAGCCCTCTCACTGTTCCTGCCATCGTGGTAGGAGAGGAGGGCCCCGAGAAGGCTTCAACAGGGTCCCTCGAGGAACCTGGCCTCCAGGGCAGGCAGGCAGCGGAGAGAAGGGCCCACAAAGCCTGCCAGGAGGAGGCAGTCCTGGAGGAGGCTGTGCCAGGGCTCCCTGCAGCTACCCCTGAGGAGCTGGCTCTGGGGGCCAGGAGGAAGAGGTTTGTTCCTAAAGTCAAAGCAGCAGGAGAGGGGGAGGTGGCCAAGTCTGAGGAAAGGGAAAGCCCCTCAGTTTCTCCCAGAGGCCCCAGGAAGAACCTGGCACCAGGGTCCCCTGCGACTCCAGGGCGGGAGAAGCGCTCCCCTACCCAGGGCAGGAAGGCCACACTGGAAGTGCCTCGGGCAGAGGAGGAGCCAGTGGGAGAAGAGCAGGGCTCCAGCCCCAAGGCCGGAGGTCCTGACCCAGAGCCTGCCCTGGACGAAGACGCGCAGGAGGCCTCAGCCAAGTCTCGGAAAGCTAAAGATCTGCTCAAAGGTGAGCCCCTGGGAGGGGCTACAGCAGTGCTCCCAGCACTGTGCACGGGGATAACAGGGCCTTTGAGGGGCTTGGCTAAGTGTGGCTGCACGCACTTCAGGGAGACTGAGGCAGGAGGACCATGAGTTCAAGCCCAGCCTGGGCAACTAACAAGATTCTGCCTAAAAATAAAAAGGCCTTGGGGTGCAGCTCTATGCATAGGTCCTTGGTTCCATCACCAGTACGGAGAACAATGGACCCAAATACCACCACAGGCGGGGCTTCGGTAGCCCTAGCTCTACCATGGTGTCACCCACAGTCCCTCTTCAGACTGTCCCGCTGCAGCATATCCGTGCAGACTTAGAATGCAGGTTTCTGGAGCTTGGGGTTCCGCAGTGTGTTGGCTCTTCCCTATCTCCACTGCGAGGCCTCCCGGCCTGGCCTAGTTGTGACAAGGGCCTCACTAGTAAGATGTGAGCTTTGGGGATCTGTGGCACAACCCCGACACCCAAGTCCTAGCCCACCAAGGCTCAGGAGCAGGAATGCGGTGTGGCTGTGGCCTCCTACCTGCCCACTCTCAGCCCCTCAGGTGATTCGCAAGATCCGGGTGGAGCCATTCCCTGACGCCTCTGGCAGCCTGAAGCTCTGGTGCCAGTTCTTCAATATCCTCAGCGACTCAGTCCTGACTTGGGCCAAGGACCAACGTCTGGTGGGCGAGGTGGGCAGGAGGTAAGTCACGGGGCCACACAGTGGCTGCCCCAACAATAATCCCAGGCGTGGTCCTTCCGCCTCAAACCCCTCACCCCACTCAGCCTGGCTATAGCTCTAGGAGGGGTGTTGTCATCCTCATAGTGGAGATGACAAAAGCGGGGCTCAGAGGTGTTAAGTCACTGCCTGAGTCACACAGTTAGCTGGTGTCAGGATGGCAAAACAGGCTGTTACCCAGGACCTGGGTTCCCACTTGCTTGGAAGAGAAGGGTAAAAGGCCCTGGGGCTGGTGGTGACCCTCATGAGAAGAGTGTCCACTCTCTGCAGTGCAGGGGACGAGGGGCCAGCGGCCCTGGCCATCGTGCAGGCTGCCCCCACAGACTGCGGGGTGTACCGGTGCACTATCCACAATGAGCATGGCTCGGCCTCCACTGACTTCTGCCTCAGCCATGAAGGTGAGTGGCTGGGTGGGGCTCTCTAGCTGGGAGGGGGTGGCTTTCTGTGCTGAGAGGCACTGGGCCTGGAAGGCTGTTGGAAGCCAGCCTTCCTCATCTTTTTCTCCCTGCAGTGTTGTCTGGCTTTGTCTCGAGAGAAGAAGGTGAAGGTATGCTGCCCCTCTCTGGTCTTCTGGTCATGGGGAAGGCCTTTGCCCACAGCTGGAATCTGTCCCCAACCACATTCTGACACCCTTTGCCTCCTAAAGGCAGTTCTGGGTGTCCCAGAGCCTGCAGAGCCCCATGTTTGACTTACACTGGAGCCTACTGCTGTGCAGCTCTGTGGCTCCTCCTGCCCCAGAGCCCTGCACGTGGTGACAGTGACACGACCCCAAGTTTGATGAGCACCGAAGTGGCGCAGGGACAGGGGAAGGGTTCACTCCCCTGCAAGCTCCCACAGAGGCTGCATGCACTCCACCCACTCGCTCCCTCACCTGCCGCTTTTCATTCAGTTACCAATTCAAATGTGACCTCTATAGAATAGAATTTCACACTACAATCTTAGTAGTAATTCTTTCATTTCATCAAATGTCTAGGCAGACTTCCCATCTGTCTCTGTTGCTTTATCTGAGCTGGGAACAATTCATTGCTTTTGGCTGATACATCTCTAAGTCTCCCTTAATAGCTAACAGCTCCTCTCCCATGGTTTGTTTTCTCTCCTTGTCATTCATTTGCTTACGTCTTCAATGTGTAAATTTCCACACAGTCTGAATTCTGTTAATCATTTACCCTTGATTATGTTCTTCCACACATTGGTAATTAGGTTGAGAGGTTTGCTGAGATTCAGGTGTGATGTTTTGATCGGAATGACTCACAGGTGTGCTGTGTATTGCCTTTGCAGCCTATCCAGGGGCACATACGTCAAATAGTCTCACTTTATCTTTTGTTCCTTGGGGGTATTTTGAAGAGAAGGTCTCACTGTGTTGTCTAAGTGGGCCTTAAACTCACAGTGATCATCCTGCCTCAGTTTCCTGAGTGCTGGGCCTCAGTGTGCACCACTACGTCTAGTTTGGACTGTTTTATTTCTGTAATGATGCTAAGGCTGATTCAGTTAGGTCTTATTTGCGTGCTTTATCCCTTTTTAAAGTTAAAAAACTATATCATATAGCTCCTTTTGTTATCTGGAAGGCTTAGCAATCACGATTATCACTGAAACCTATTACTTCACTAGAGTCACAACACAAGTATTTTAATTCTATCGTGTCACCTTCGTTCACTAGCTGAAATTTATCTGTAAAGAAGAAGTGATTATTTGGTTACCCTGATAACTACGGGTTCAACAGAAAACGAAGCATAAATATTTGCTCTTTTTTTTGTTATTTCCAGATTTCAGAACAGTGAGCTCATGTTCTAGTAGCCATCAAAGGTGACCCATAAGATTTATTTCTTTTTTGAGGAAAATAGGCTTTATGTTTGCTTTGTTTTCAGTTACCACCATGAACAGGTGGACTTTCAACACACTGCAGTACATTGCAATAATGACTCTTTGTTGCTAGGATTGAGTTTTACTTTTGGCCAAAGCAGCCTCATCCAGCTGGCTCCTGTGCCCTTGGACAAGATTGCAGTCATGACCACTCCAGCTATAAAGGACTTTTTTCGGTTTTGTTGTTGTTGTTGTTGTTTGTTCTTTGTTTTTGTCTTTTTGAGACAGGGTCTCACTGTGCAGTTCAGGCTGGCCTTGAGCTCATTTTTGTAGCCCAGGCTGGTCTCAGACTCACACTGATCCTCCTGCCTCAGCCTCCAAAGTGCTGGGATTACAGGCGTGCACTACCATGCCCGGCTATAAAGGAGTTTTTGATTGCTTCATTTTTTGGTCCCACAAAATGTTTCAGCTCCATCCTTTACACTTGTGTAGAGCCTGGATCCTATCCTATCCTATCCTATCCTATCCTATCCTATCCCATCCCATCCCATCCCATCCCATCCCATCCCATCCCATCCCATCCCATCCCATCCCA
>PVJA010012667.1:30858-51446 GCA_004027025.1 Myocastor coypus | reverse complement strand
GGAGGGGAATGGAAGGGAAGGGTAGGGAGGGGATGGGAGTGTAGGGGAGAGGAGGGGATGGGGAGGAGAGAGCAGAAGAGGGAAGGGGAGGGGAAAGGAAGGGAAGGGAGGGGAGAGGAGAGGAGAAGACTGACAAGGTCCCTAGCTCCTCAGCATCTGCCCTATGACTGTAGGAGATCCAGATCTGATTTCCAAGGCCTCTGGATCAGGTAAGCATCTGTACTTTAAAGAAAATATTTCAGGGCAACTGAGAGACAAACACAGCACAAAAAATAAGAATGAGGGGATTTTTATTGAGTGAAGCCTACTATGTGCTGTGCCTCTGCCTTCTGGAGGAGGGTAACAATCATGTGACTCCCACCTCTGCTGTGTGCTGCTGTTGCTCCGGGCTGTGCTCAGGAGGAAGTAAGCTCAACTCAAGACGCTGCCTTGGTGTGTGAGGAGTCAGGGATTCAGCCCTCCCCTGGTGGAATCTGAGGACCTGGGATGGACCAAGATCCCATAGACAGTGGGAGGGCAGCCCATCCCAAACTAGAGCAGGATAGTGCAAAACCTAGAAACTCTCCAACCTTGAAACCTCTGCCCAGGAGTGTGTCAGAAGTTTAGATTAAATCACCCCAAATTACCTCATAGCATATATTTCTTAACATCTGATTCACAGGGTCAACCATAAAACTTTCTTCTGGAAAGGAAAAAGAAACCTCAAAAATGATTCACAAAAACAGCTCTTACAGATGTGGCCAATCAGCAACCGGCCCTGCACTTGGACCTCTTGTCCTTTCCTTTTTACGGGGTTCCCAGAACAGAGAAGGGTAGTAAGGAGACAGGAGCTTGTAGGCCCCACCCTATCATCAACAATCAGAAGCTGCACGGGATTTTAAAAACTAAGTAAATAGCTTGAGGTGGTCTTCCAAGTCAGTAAGCCTACTGCTCCGGGAGGCGGAGCTCAACAGAATCACGAATTCAAGCCCAACCTAAGTAATATAGCAACGTAGTAAAATTCTGCCACAAAATTTTAAAAAACATAAAATAAAAAAGAAGGGAGCTCAGTGTGAAGGGCCTGAATTCAACCCCCATAACTACAATTATCTATCTATCCATCCAACCAACCATCCATCCATCCACCCACCCACCCACTCATCCATCCATCCATCCATCCATCCATCCACCCATCCATCCATCTATCCATCCATCCACCCATCCATCCGTTCATCCACCCATCCATCCATTCATCCATCCATCCATCTACCCACCCATCCATCCATCCACCCACCCATCCATCCACCCATCCATCCATTCATCCATCCACCCATCCATCCATCCATCCACTCATCCATCCATTTATCCACCCATGTATCCATCCACCCACCCATCCATTCATCTATCCACCCATCCATCCACCCATCCATCCATCCATCAATACTGAAATATTACAATAAATGTAGCACACCTTTTATTCAATACTGGAGAAGTAAACAGATTTGTGCTTCTATAGAGTAAGAGAACACTATTCTCTGATTTAGGTTTCTTCTGACAATAGACCTGACTCTGAAATGAAGAGAAAAGAAAAATCGGATGTTATGTTGTGTTTTGTTTTCCCTCTTGATAATGATAGCTACCTGGAATCTCCATTACAGTCCTTTTATTCATTAGAGGACTCAAGAGTTTGCTATCATTGCCCCAGACACTGTAGGCTCAGGCAAGGTACAGTGGAGGGATCTCACACTGCAGAGCGGAGATGCCTGCTCACAGGGAGGGACCCCAGCCCACACTCCAAGTATATTTTCTGGTTTTCTCATAGGTAGCAGGAACCAGCCACTGCTAGAAGGCCCTGCTTTCTTCATGTCACAGAGAGGACAATTCTACTTAAAAGGAGCCTCATTTGAAAGGGAGCCAAATTACATTCTTTTTTCATGTCTTGGGAGGTTTCTGCTTTATAAAATGCTTTCATGTTATCTCACTCTGTGGAGATTTGTTCAGCATACAGGGTCCGTCAATACTGACTTGGTGTCTGATGAGTGTGAGGGAAGATGGACACTAATCTTATGCCATGGATGACCTTAGGCACTGGATTACTGATGTAGGCATAGGAGAGACACCACCTCTACACACATGAAGCTCACATTCTCTTAGGGAGACAAATAATATCCCAATTAAAGAAAAAAACAAACAAAAGAATTCCAAGTCATGACACATGGAAGGAGAAGATGATATTGGCCACTGACGAGGTGGGACCCCAAGGAGACCAGCTTTGACCTTTTGTGTGTAAACAGGAAACGTAGTGAAGACTAGAATTTAACAGGGAATTTAACACACAAGGGCACCGAGGTCAACCATATTGGAGTGTGTCAAGACAAAATAATAAGCACTGCAAAGGAGTAAATGAACAGAGAGCCCCAGGTCCTGGCATTGAAGGGGCCAGGAGGGCAGGAGAGACCAGAGAGGTTGGCACTATGGTAAGCAGCTACTAGAGTCCTTTAAGTGCCCTTTCACACTCTAGAAACGAAAGGATCTGTTCCCCTTTTCCAACCATGTTCCCCATCTCCAACCACTGCAGCAATTGAGTTGGTTTTCTTATTTGCTCTTAGATTTAAAGTCAGACCCACAGAGCAACTTCAGACAGCAGGTATTTTCTTCTTCCTGGTGCAGTGTTCCTTCAGGAACAGTTTGACATTTAATGCCACCCATCAGAGTGTGGGTTCCATGCAGTCGCAGCTATATATGTCCCAACTCACTCACATGTTCCTGCTTCATGCATCCATGTGTGCCATTAACAGATAAATTAAATCACCTACAATGGTTCACATATTAAAAAAAAAAAAAACTAGCTTTCCTCAATGGAAAATCAGAATCCCTCAAATGGCATTTTTCTCCTTTCAAATGCCAGAATGTGAGGGGCTACATGCCAAAGGTCTGACCTCCTCACCAAGAAAATGGCTCCATACGGTTGCCAAAGAACATATGCCGGGGTCCCAGGTGGGGCAAGAAGCAGGCTGAGGACAGGTTGCTTCAAAGAGGAGTGGCTGAAGCACCAGGATCTAGCTCTGTCCAGGGAGACAGAGTGTGAATAACACGTGGGGTACTCTCCTACCTCAAATATGGGGGATCCCAGAGGCTTTTTTATTCCACAGCGAGCAAATTCTTTTAGGCATGTACAATGACCTGGGGGTAAAAATGAGTTTGACTCTATCTCCATCCTCATGGGACTCAAAATCAGAACAAAACTACTAATCTTCCTTCTACGGTGACAACCTCTTAGGAAAATTTTCGAAGGAGGAGTACAGGGTTGTATGCCTCTGGAAGAATGAGTGCCTTGCAGAGCCTTTAAGTGTGGATAGGATTTGAACACAGAGATGGAGAAGAAGAGGCAGCCCCCCGGGAAGTGGGGACACCCCTCAATGCACGGCACAGCCAGAGAGCAAGGCTGCATCTGGGGACCCTTGTTGAGCTGGGTTTGGCCAGAATTCAGCAACACCTTGGAGAAAGGGACAGACAGCCTGAGGAGCAGTGGCCAGTAAGCCCACCCTGGAGGCCACACTCACGTGCTGTCCAAGACACACACAGGATGCCTGTAGGTCACTGACCCAACGGCAGCAGGAACACATGGAGGGAACACATGTCTGCTGGGATGATTTGAACATGATCTGCCCAGCAAGGGTCCATGTGTGGCAAGCCTGATCTCCAGTGTGCCAGTTTTAAAAGGCGTGGGACTCTGAGATGCACTATTGCAAGGGGATTGGGCCAGTAGAGTGCTGTCCTTGGAAGGGATCCAGTAGTTCCTAGGACTCTATTCAGAGTGAATCCTCTCCCTCTCTCTCTCCTTGGCTCCCTACATGTGCTCTTCCTGGCATATGATGGCTCCTTGCACAAGGCCATCTACCATAAGCTGATGCAACCCAGGAGGCCCTCCCCAGAGCCTTCACCATGCTGTTCAGACTTTCAGTCTCCAGCTCTGTGAGTGCTATAAAGCTATTTTCTTAATAAATTAGACAGTCTCAGGTATTTGGTTATAGTAATGGAAATAGACTAATACATCCACCAGTTAGAGAATAGCTGAAAAACATACCAGAATACATGTAGTTTGTGGTGATGCTACAGTGATATAGAAACAATTGCTCCAGATCTGAAAAAAAAAGATTATCTTTAAGCCAGATCACTCAATGAAAGAAAAAAGTTATAGAATTACAGGACGGTACTATTTGTGGTAAGAAGAAAGGGAAAAAAAAGGGGGGGGGCTAAGGGAAGTCCCTTAAAGGAAGCAGGGAGCAAGGAAGGGAAGAAAAAGAAAGGCAGGAAATGTGAAGTGGGTGATGGAGGAGAAGGAGGAGAAGAGAGCTCCGGCAGGAGCCTGAGGTTCATGTGGGGACCAATAGGGAAAACCCGAAGGGAGAGAAAACAGAACATATACAGTATGCAACGTGGTATAATTTAATCACTCACTTGATTTTTAAAACCCAGCCACTGTCCACTGTCTGAATATTTTGATAATGATGACTGATGATGAATCCAGAATGGTGATTAATAAAAAATGATCTGCTCCTGCACTCCCTCTGATTGTAAATATCAACCTTAATTAATAGTAATCAATGTTAGCAGTAAGAGAAAATCCAAGCTGCGCTAATGCACCACGTCTGTGGCTCCGTGTAATATCTGCTGTTGGCAACGTGTAGGCGCATTGCCCCCTGACAGAGTGGGAGGAGGGACAGGACAGGGCACTGCCTGGACCCTGAAGCTGCACAGATACCTGCTGGTGGGGAAGGGGCAAAAGTCACACAACATGGCAACAGGGGAGAACTGTGCTACACACTGCCTTAGAAATTGTGTGTGTGCGCACACACACACACACACACACACACACACACACACAGCTCCTGAGCTCTCAGGTCATCCCTGGTCCCACACAACAGAGGAGTCCTGGTGTGGCATCTGAGCCTTTTCACTATCGAGTCTCAGCTTCCTTTTTCAGGACCAGCCCCTTCTTGTCCCCAACGTATTTCCAAACAGGAAGCCACTGTCCCCTAAACATATCCGGCTTGCTTAGGGATTTCACCTTCATTCCCGCCACATGCTCTTTCCCACACACACCCTCCCTCCTTGTCACCAGCCTAAAACTAGCTAGACTGGGGCTGGGGAGATAGCTCAGCAGTCTAAGTCCCTGCCTGGCAAATGCAAGGACCCAGATGAGATCCCCAGTGCAGCATGCTATGCCAGTGCCAGATGTAGAGCCAACCACTAAAACAGGGCATGGTGGTGCACCCCTGTAACCCCAGCACTGGGAAGGCTGAGACAGGAGAGTCTCTGTGAGATCCTGTACCAAAGAAAGAAAGAGAGAGAGAGAGAGAGAGAGAGAGAGAGAGAGAGAGAGAAAGAAAGAAAGAAAGAAATTTTTAAGAACAACTTGATATACCGCAGAGGTCTCATAGCCTCTCTGCACGTCAGATACACTATCTAATTCCAACCATCTTACAAGCTAGAAACTAGTGTTTCCCCCATTTTCTAGAGGTGACGTTTAAGATTCAAAAAGTAAGCTACTAACACTTACTCAAGCTGTTATTTGGTAGAACTGAGATTCGGAGCCTGGTCTGGTGGACTCCTGCATACAATTCCTTAGGAGGACACAAGTAGTAACGTCACTTGGTTAAGTACCACCAGGGAAGTCTGGACCTGAAGGGCATTGGGTTAATTGAGAAGAAAAGCTGAGCAGACAAGCAGGGTTAGAAAGGCCCTTCAGAGAAAGTGGCACTTGAGCAACACACAAAGTAGGCATCCTGGATGGACAATGAGTGTGGGACACACCGCTGGTGCTTGACAGATGCAAGTGCATGAGTAGCCCGTGCAAAGGCCAGGAACTGTGTGCAAGCAGGCTCACCGCACGCTGGCGAGCGGCTGGTCTGAATTCTGCACAGCACAACACAAGGCACTCACAGGCAACAGGTGGGGTTTTGTGATTACAGATGGGCAGTAAAGGACAACAGGAGCTGAAGACTCACAGCCAGCTTGTCCCCCAAGGCTCGTAAGAGCATGCTAAGGCCAACGGAGTCGATCTGTACAGGCTGCACTTGCTCTAGGGCCCCTGGGCACCAGCCAGCCCCGGGTTTTACACACTCGACCAATGGGACATGCTCAGCTACCATGGTGAAGGTCACCCCGTGTCCAGGGCAAAGCTTGAGCAGAGCCCAGTTGTCCAGACTGACTCTCCAGGGCATTCCTTTAGGGTGTTGCTCCCCAGAACACCCTGAAGCTATTCTTCAGAAGCACAGGGAGAAAGAAGAGGAGGTGCATCCATCATGGGCCACATGAGAGGCCGTTCTGAAGCCGGGGACTTTAGGGGCCACGCAGCATGCCCAGATGGACCACACTGCTGCTCACGTTCCTTACCTGCAAGGGTTAAGATTCCCACAGGCCAAGAGGAGGAGGAGTGCGAAGAGGAGGAAGAAGGGGAGGAGGAGGGGGAAGAGGAGGAGGGGGGGGAAGAGGAGGCGAGAGAGATGTGTGATTAGTTCATATTTGTCAAGAAGAAAGCGAAGAGCACGGGCCACGATGGTCCATTTGATCCTATCAAGAGAGCACAGGATGGATTTCTTCAAGTCACCTGTGACTCATGCCGCCTTTATCCATCATGGTGCCGGGTGACCTAGTGTTCTCACCGGCAGCTCTTCGATCACGCGTAAACCAGCCATTTATTAATTTTTGCAACAAGTGCTCAACTTCATTACTCACTTTCGAGATCGCACACCATGTTTACATAATCTTTCTCTGGCTACAGGAGTCGCGCAGCAATATCCCCGGGCAGCCGTCGCAGTGAGATACCAGGCATAGTTAGGGATGGCAGTGTTACAAGCCTACAAAGCAATGTAATTACACAGCTCCGACCTGCCACCGCTCTCTCCTGCAAGGCAGTCCTGGAATGCAATGTCAAAATTTGCATGCAGGATGCTGACCAATAATGTACATTTTAACTTACCACGGCAAATAAAACTGCGTGCCATATGGCTGATTAGAACTACTCGTTCCTTCTCTAAACAGCTGGGTGAAGAACAGCAAGGGAAAGCCGGTTGGCAGCTGCACACCCCGACCGTGGCTGCGAGCGGCTGCAGGGGTCTGTGCTTCCACAGGTAGGCACCGAGAGCAGGAGGCGAGCTGCCTCCTCCCCTCGAAAGGACAGCACAGCAGAACAGCAGTGGCCTGAGACAGGTGTCCCCTGCCAACAGGCCCTTCGGCTGGCCTTGCAGAAAAGGCTCATTTCACATTTCATAAATAAAATAGTTTAAGGTCTGCCAAGGAGAAAATGCTGTTCGGGGCAACGAGAAGAAGGAGAACAAAATGTTTTTAAAAAAATAACAAATAAGTAAAGAATAAAGGCAGCAATGTTTTTAAAGTATAGAATTGCTGCTGTTTGACGCTAAGCACTGCCTCCTGCATACACCTGACCTCCCACCACCCCCATCTCTCGCCAGGCAGAGCTGGCAGGGAGCCCAGGTGAACGTTTTCATGTTCCCTGGCAGGTGCCTCTGCAGGGCCTCTGCACACACCTGTGATGTGTCCGAATCCTCTGCCACTGCTGGTGCGGCCCACACCACTCTGGTGGCCTCTGACCCTCCTCTGCCAGCTGCCTCCTTCAGCCCTCCAGGTATCAATGGCAGTCAGCTGCTGTTCTGTCACTATGCACACAGGCTCTGGGGACCTCTGGGGTACCTGACAGTAGTGCTACAAATAAGGCCAGGTTGAAGGGGATGCCCAGGCATGCAGTCCCACAGGGGTCCATGCTCCAAGAGACCCCGAGGTTGCTGTGAAATTCTTAGTGACACAAAAGAGGGCCATGGTTGCCTTTTGCCCAGAGCCCTGTGCATGCCGTAGTTGCTCCTGCCCATGAACTTGATTGGAAGGGATGTGGCTTCTCCCAGTGAAACCTCAGAGACACTGCCTCAGCCAGGTTACTGAGGTCAAGGTCATCAGTGTTGTGTCAGATCATACCATAACAGGGACACGACGGGACAGTATCCCTGTGGTCTCTCCCTCAGTAACCCACACAGCCAGCTGAGCCGTGAAAGAGACATCACCAAACCCACACTGAAAGATGCTCTCCCCGGCACCTGATGTGGACTCCCCCAAACCATCAAGATCATCAGAAACATGGACAATCTGAGAAGTTCCAACAGCCAGGAAAAGCCCGAAAGAGATGGGACAGCTAAGTGTAGATGGTCTACACCTGAGGGAGCCCGGCAGGGGACTGGGTATTGGGTTACTTTCTGTTCAATTTTGCTGTGAACCTGAAGCAGCTCTAAAAATAAAGTTTACTAATTAAAAAAAAAAAAAAAAAAAAAAGCGCTGCTGAGTGTGCGGGTGTTTGGCTATAATCCTCACACTGTGGGAGGCCGAGGCAGGAGAATCACGAGTTCATATTGAGCCTTGATAATTTAGCTACTTAATGAAGTCCTATCTGAAATTAAAAAATAAAAATTGGCTGAGGAGGTAACTGAGTGCAAAGGCCATGGGTTCAATCCCCAGTAGCACAAGGGCTTGCAGGCACACACACGCGCACACACACATACACACGTGCACACACACACACACTCTCACAGCTTAGAGTAATACAGTGTTGGATGATATACTAGAGGAGAATTAGGGCAGCATGTTAAAGCTAAAGAAATCTGCATAAAGCATGGAGCTCAGTTAGTGACAATGTGTCAGTATTCTTGTTTTCACTTAGATATTTGGTCCACAAATGTGTATATTCAGACTTGTAGTGATCCTATTTTCAGCTTCGCCAGTGCTGGGGTTACAGGCATGCGCCACCACCCCTCGACTCAGTGGCCAGCTCACTGCACCCCGGGGTCAGGCCCAGCAAGGCATGCAGGACTGGGGTTTGAACCCTGGTCCCTGTGCTTGCCAGGGCAAGGCATGTAGGACTGGGGTTTGAACCCTGGTCCCTGCGCTTGCCAGAGCAGGTGCTTAATCTACTGAGCTATCTCGCTGGCACCATATCAATAGTGACTCATGAATTCTGACAAATGTGTCATTGCCCTTCCCAGCAGAAGAAGCTGGATGTGGAGCGCAGGAACCCTATACCAACCTTACAACTTCTCCTTAAATCAAACACTATCTGAATGGCAAAAGCTTGCTTACCCGGACCCAGCAAAAGAAGCACAGCGGCGCAGACTAGCTCCCTGGGCTGGAAGGGCGCGGTGACCAGGGTCAGGGACCCTGACTTCCATCACCAGCCGCCACCACAAGCCCCCAGTTGCCGCTCACCTGGGAGAAGGCTCTAGGTGGCAAAGTGAAGCAGAAAGAATGGCCTATTCTTGGGCAATACATCAGCTTTGGTGGCTAAAGCTCACCTGGTGGAGCCCATCGGTGTGACTTCACCGTAAGTAACACCACTCTTCCAGCAGTGAGCAGCACACGGGAAGAGGTGAGGGGGCTGCAGGTCAGTCAGAGCGCAGCAGAGCCTGCCCGTCCCACTGCAGACCTGCGCAGGCATCCCAGGGGTCTCCGAGATCGTCTCTCCTCTTGCCTGTGTGAGGAACCTGAAGACAGCAAGCAGCACAGGAGCTGTGAGCCAAGCTCATGGGCTGGGTGTCCCCAGACAGGCACAGATGTGTCCAGGTACAGATGGGGGCATCTGTGACTACCTGCGTCGCATTCACTAAAATCTTGGCTTCACCAGCCAAGGGCTCCTGGATACCCAGACAGCTGAAGTGGGTCTGGAAGGTGGGCTCATAGCGCTTTTCCCGCAGGGAGAAAGATTGTACCTGTAAGCGAGAGCATGAGGAGAGGTCTGATATGCCCCTCCCACCCCCCACACGCAGGGGCGTGGATCATGGCACCACATTAGAACAGGCTTCCAGGAGGCAAGGAGCTCACCATGGGAAGTGGGTGTGTGGCCACCTACTGCAACCCTGAGTACCAAAACCTGGATCTCCCGGGTACCAGGGGAAGGAAGGAATGCCCCAGGAGCCCGAGAGGGATTGCCTCTTTGTGGTATAGGTATAAGAGCACACATGTGAGCCCTTGATGTCCTCAGCCACAGTCAAGTGGATCTAATTCTGCCTGGGGCCCTATTGCTCCCTCCCCTGCCCCCAGCCTCAGGTCCTTTGTACTGTCCTAGCCCCTACTGATCACAGGTCTGTACCTTCTCTGCTGTGGTGGCAATGGGCACCAGAGCCCAGGACCTCCGGGCCCCTGCTCCCCCTGTTTCTGGGATTTGTCACCTTTCTGTAACACTCCAGCTGCCCACCCAAGGCAGTCGGGCCACCTGCCTTGTACCGGCCCTACTGCACCAAGGAAGCTAAGGCCCTCAGGGTCGGGGCCTTATGATGACAGGAACATCTAGGTGAGCAGGGCCTTTGCGGTTCGCACTCACTTGCTCAGCACAGCCACGTGCTCCTGCAGGGCTGAGAGGGAGGTGCGCTCAGCGGCCCTCACGCTGGGCCTGGCCCCGTGTGCGCTCCGCAGCACACAGCACAGCAGTTCCTGAGGCACAGGCGTCCGCTGACCACTCCAGATGGGGCTCAGGACCCCAGGCCCACTGAAGCTGGAGACCCACACCCCGTCCTTCCTCTCTGTCTCTCTGATTGCACAGCTTGGTCCTCCCTTGCTTGAGCTCTGTGACACCAAACTTAGTCACCGCATCTTTCTAGTCCCAAATCGCTCAGCCTCTCTGCCTCGGCCTCAGTAGCCATCCAAGCAATGTTTAGGAAAATGACGAAGTTGCTATCTCCCGAAGGTACAGGATGAACTTGGAGGGGCACACAGAACTCCCAACACAGCATGCTGGACAACAGGGATGGTTTGTGGAGTTTAGGCTTCCGGTGGAAATCGCCCAGCATCCTCCATCACAGGCAGCAAAACGTTTCTCATGGGTGTCGTGGCGCTCTTTGTCTCCACTCCACTCCCAGTGTCAGCTCCAGAGCAGGGCCACATCTTCCTCTCCCCTCCCTTCCCATAGAAATGGGGCTCAAGACTCACACTCCCCAGCTTCACAGCAGAGCTCCTGAGAGGACCAGGAGAAGCGATGACTACGCCTGTAGTATGCCAGTTCCCATGACCACGATGTGGCTCCTTCAGACACACAGAGATCCCTTAACTACACGTAGACCCATCACCCACCACAGCACAGGCTCTGACCCCAAGCCCCTTCCAGTCTTGCCCCAGCAACTGTCCCTCACAATACTCCAGTGTGTGCCAAACCTGGCCACTCTTACCTGTAATCCCAGCACTGTGAGAGACTGAGGCAGGAAGACCACAAGTTTGCACCCAGCCCAGGCAACTTCATAGTTTAGCAAGACTGCCTCAAAATGAAAAATTTTAAAAGGAATAGGACATAGCATGAAAATTTTAAACTCCAGTAACACACACATACACGCACACCCTAGTATCTCAGTCTATTATGGCCTGTATCTAGATGCTCTCCAAAGCCTCATGCAGTTGTAAGTGGGGAGTTTGCAAGGCTGAGCTATGGTGTGTGCATGTGGATTCGGTGCTGACATTAAGGGTGTGCACAGTGGAAGCCCCACTCCTGGGTACAGGGGGCACCAATCAACAGGCGAGTAGCCCGGATGGAATGTGAAGGGCCAAAAAGAAGGCAGGCTTGGTGGCTGCTGCTCCTGCAGCAGCTTCTTTCCTGTGACACCATGAACTGTCTCTCCTCAGTAAAGCCCCTCTGCCATACTGCCCAGCTGATAGTGGACTGAAACCTCTATAAACTGTGAGCTAAATAACCCTTTCCTCCTCTAACTTGTGGACACTGGGGACGCTGTCTCAGCAATGAGAGAAAAGTAAGACAGGGCCCATCCCTTGGCCCTGCCTCAGACACGGCATTTGCAAAGCCACAGCAATGCACACCACAACAGATCATAGCAAGGTTAAAGTCAAATCTCCCTCCTCTGGCAGGTGAAGGAGTAGGTAGGGACCCCACCCCCACCCTGGCACTGGGGCATCCACTCAAATTTATATTTCCTTACATTTCACTGACCTAGGCAAAAGAGGTGGACACAACCCAAGAGGCCACTGAGAAATAAAGGCCTGAAGAGAATGGAGCATATTTGCATAGTGGGATATTCTTCAGCCTTACTGGGATCAGGAATTCTGAACCCCTATGTTATGGTTTATGTCTAGTTGTACCCTGAAAGCCTCATGAAGTCATGGGGCGGGGACTTCTATAGATTGAGACTTGACTCATGAGTCACTGGGATTATGTACTTTAGTACTGATCTAGAGTTTGAGACTTGATCCATGATCCCTGGGATTATGTGTTTTAAGTACTTCTGGGATTGTGGGTGTAGCCTAAGGCGGATAGCCTGAGGCGGAGAGCCTGAATGTAGTATAAAGAGAGACAGATTGAAACTGTTGCTCTCTGCTGCCCTGGTTGGTTGGCTGTCTCAGTCACCATTGTCGCTGTTCTGCCACCATGAACTGCTGCTCTCTGCCATGTGCCTCTCAGTCTTGGATGAGTCCTGAGTATGGACTGAAACCCCCAGTACTTCTGAGCTAAAGAAACCTTTTCTTCCTTCATTTTGAGTGTCAGGTATCTGTCCCAGCAATGAGTAAAAAGTAACTAAGACACTCTACAACATGGACCCTGTGCTAAGGAGGAAAACAACCTAATCACAAAAGGGCAGGGAGGGTATGACTCTCCTTATAAGCGGTAACCAGAGAAGTCAAATTCATGGGGATGAGGTAGAACTGAGGTTTCTGCAGGGGCTGGGGGCCAAGGAAAGTGGGGAGTCACCGTTTAGCAGGCACAGAGTTTCTGTGTGTTGTTTGTTTTGCCAGATGAAAAGGTGCCAGGCCTGGGCAGTGGGCATGACTGCATCTCAGGTGGGCCTCGGCAGAGGGACAGCCAAAACCCTCCTCCTCATGCCGCCAGCATGAAGGCCCACTTAGCTCAGCCTGGGGACCAGGAAGTAACAGCAAAGAAGCCAGTGGCCTTCTCTGGATGCCCTTCCAGAGGCTTGCTTCTGCTCCCCTAATTTACACCTTCAATCCACAGCTGACCCTCAGGAGGAAGGCTCAGGATCTGTCTCTTTTTCTACCCATCCGTAGAAGAAAACTGATTTCCCAGTGGAGGATGCAAGTACATTCCCAGGACAACACCAGTTCTTGTCAGCAGGGTCCCTCCGGCTGAGGGTCCCCTGTCCAACCCAGCAGCCCAAGAGCTGCAGAGGATGCCAGCAGCATGGCACTAAGAAACTAGGGATACTGAGGCTTAGCCCAGCACACATAGGCAAACAGCCAGGCGTCCTGAGGCGGGACAAGCTAACAGGAGACTCAAAACTAGCATAAAAGGGGAGGGAGACATGGAGAGTCAGAGAGAAAGACCAAAGAAGGAGCTGTCCGGTATCATGCAGTCCAGGTGGGGAAGGGCAGGGCTGGCCTCCTGCCAGGTTGGCCTCTTCAGGACCTTGTTCAGGGATGCTTGTCAGGGTATCTCTTTAGATGTCCAGAGCAGGAAGGCAAGGCTTCTGCTCTGGGCCGAATCCCGTGCGGTGACATCTTAGATGATGGCTGAAAGTCTCATGCCTTATCCCAAAACTCAGTGAGAGATCTTACATCTCCCACTGACAAGTACAGGTCTGCAGGAGACTACTCAACCCCCCTCTACCCACCCAGGAGCTCACCAAGTGCTGCCACTGGGGAGGAGAGGAGGTGCAGTCCATGGGGCCGACAGAGGTCTCCCTCCTCTGCATTCTTCCCCCGACTCCAATTCTTCACAAGTGAGGCCCAGAGAAGTAAAGCGAGTATCTCAAAAAGCCCACTGGGGAGTTTAAAACCTGTAACTGGGTGTGGGGCCCAGCTCTATAGTGGACCAAGTGCATCCATCTCTGAGCTAAACATCAGAAAATTACTTTGTCCCTCCCTGGCTTGTCTCTGGTTTACTGATCAGGCTTGGGATACATTTCACCAGGACATAAAGGGCAGTGAGGTTCTCTCAGCATATTAGGGGGCACAGTCTGGCCATACAACTCACCTGAACTCCTGTGCAACAGAAGTGACAGCTCCTAAGCTGGGGAAGGTTGGTTTGGGTTCAACAAAGCCTGGCCCTCCTTTCCAGTGTGGAGGCTTGTAAATTCTCAGCATGCTCTGTTTGCAGGGTCCCAAGGACGGCTACACCACCAGTTGACTCCTTCTGTCCCAACCTACACATGGGTTATTCACAAGGTCTGGGAAGCAGAAACCAGAGCCTGCTATTGCTCCCAGCATGGGTGGCAGGCCTGGCTCTCCCTGGCAGTTCTCATGCCAGGCAGCCCTGCGTGGGGCAGGCAGCCAGGCCAAGGCGACCCCTGTTGCTCTGGGGTAGGTGCTCCCATCCTTCCTTGAAAGCTGGGCTCTTTTGAATGTAATTGCACCCTGATTCAGACTGTGGCTTGCCACCAGGGAAGGTGGGACAACAGGTAGCCACAGAGGCCACGGAAGTGCCTGGAAGCCACCCAAACTGGCCGGGTTCTAGAGAGATGAGTGACCTCTCTTTACTGAACTTTACTTCCATGGTTAGTGAGGTTCCTCAGCCCCCTCGGGTCCATTTGGAACAAATATGAGCACCAGGGTGCCCCAGTATTCTAGGGGTGATACACCTTCCCAGTGTCTCTCCCATGTTGCAGGGCTCGTCCCCACCCCCAGGCTTGCACTTTCTGGTGGCTGAGATGTGACTCTGCTCCCCTTCCCATCCCCAGTACGTACTATTCAGCATTCAGAACCTACTTAAACAGCATTTCATCCTTCAGTGAACAAATAAATGAATTAATGATTGAACAAACAAGCGAGTGTACTTATGAATGGACAAATGAGTCACAAGGTGCCCCGGTGACAGGGAAAGGCCAAGCTTCCAGGGAGGAGGGAAGAGGCGGGATTTGCTTATGGTGGAGATACCAACATGGCCTGAGGCTGCCGTTAGCGATGTGAGACGCTGGGTGTCTCACATCCGCAGCGAGGGGGCCACCTGCCTATGACCAGGGACTCCACGGCTAAGCATTTTCACCTAAGGGAATAATTGTGCAGGTGTCAAGACTGTCAGGACACAAACACTGCACCAGTGTTCACCCCCTTGCTGCTTGTCAGAAAAAAGATGGAAGCAGGTCCCAGTTTCACGATGGGAATCTGTGTTTTAGAGATACAGATGCTTTCCCTTTGCTTCTCTATAGCTCTACTATCTTTTCAAGAGTGTGCGCCAGCCAGAAAACAACAAAACCCTGAGATTTTAAGAAACCTACATCCCTGCTCAAGGAACAGATGAGACCTTTGAAAGTCACCCCTGAGCCTAGGTCACTTTGTGAAGGGAGTGGAGACGTGGTGCCAGGCACCCCTTCCTGTACGGCCAGAACCCGCAGATACCGCCTGTGGGCTGCACCTAGCCTGTGGCGTGTTGCTGTGGATAAAGCTTTCTTGGTAACCCGTCTCACCCTTTCATTTATAGCAGAAGTGAATGTTTGCTACAGATTGCAGGGCCTTGAAATCTAAAAGACGTAGTATCTGGCTTTTCACTAGAAAATGTTACTGGGCTCCGTGTGGACTAGGCATTAACAAAACACATCTGTGACACACATTTCAGAGAAATTACGGAGAAGTGGGTACAGAACCATCTTTCTTTGGCTACATACATGTCAAGATGTATGGAAAGGACTGAAAAGGATAGCTATTTATTTACTTATTTATTCATTTAGTATGGAGTACAGGGACTACAGAGTCTCACTACATAGATCAGACTCATAGTGATTCTCCTGTTTTCAAGCCTCCCAAGCAATGGGTTTACAGGTGTGCACCACCACGCCCAGTCTCAATTGCAGTTTCAGTGTGCCCCACAGTCAGGGCCAGTACAGCAAACTGAAGATTGAACCCCCAGCCCCTGCATTTGCCTAAGCAGGCCCTTTAATCTTCTGGGCTATCTAGCTGGCCCTGGACAGGATACCTTTAAAGGTTCACAGTGTTATCTCTAAGTAACACAGATAGTTGAATGTTATTTACCTTAACCTCCTACTTATTCAAGATGGACAAGAACTACTTCTTAAAGAAGGGGAAGTAAGGTTATTACACACTACCAGCAGCCACTAAGTCAATCAGTGACCTCTGGGAGGAGACTCGCTGAGGAGGTTTTGAAGGTTATTGGCCAGGACACTTCTGAAGACTCAGACCCAGCTGGGAACGAACACAAACTCCACCAAAGTTTCTCCAGCTGAGATTATGACATCACACACCCATTTTTCACAGGGATGACTTCAGCTTGTTCTGAAACAATAAAGTGAGTACAATAAAATAAAATATCTATTCTACCACCAAATCCAACGAGATGTATTTACCCACAGAGAGGGCCATGTGCCTGCCTTGGTCTTTGGGCAAACAACCCCTACACACTTTCTGTGTTGAACTCAACAGAAGAGCATTGGAAATGTTCCAAAATGCCTCTCAGGATGACTGGAGCCAACAGAGGGTCTCCAAAAACCACTGGCGACAAGCCTGGGGGTAAAAGCACCTGGACATTACACTAATGAAGAGAACAGAACACCTGAGGCAGGATGGTGGGGAGGGGGGCATCTTTCCTCCTGAATCGAATGGCTTTGGAACTAGAATTCAATAAAAGTGGGGTCAAACAAAATTCCATCCAGCAAGGTGACCCTGCAAGGAAAAGAAGGAAATCCTCCTTCGAGTGTCCTAGATCTGAGCCATTCTGTAAGCATAGGAAGGCTTCCCAGAGGTATACCCTGCCTTAACCGAAAGCCAAAAAATGACCCCGTGCTTTGAAAGCACGTGACAAGGCTTTCAAGCCTTGTCTGAGCCATGCCCACCTGCGACCCACTGTCCCATGCCCACATCTGAGTCAGCATCCTGGCTGGGCACCCCGAGAGGAGGACTGGTCCCCCATGTGGTGTGATGGGCAGCCCAGCCAAGGATCTGCTTGTGCTGTGCCTCTCCCTTCTCCCGGGCACATGCCACATGTCACACAAAAAAGCCCAAGGCACACAGCAACAAAGACATGGGTCCCCCAAGAAGCTAAGCCCTGAACAACTTTCTTGTGGTAGGGGATTATAAAAAAAAAAGGAGGCAAATGAATTCTGCCTGGCCCCTTCTCAGGCCTGCAGCACAGCTCCTACTGCCTCTACTGCCTACCAGGTAGCTGTAGAGGGTGTTTGGGGACTCCTTGGTCATTTTTGAAGATTTGGATCAGGGAAAGGGTGATGGCATCTCTGTGCTTAGCTCAGCCGTGTTTGTCAAAGCTGAGCCACGGAGTTCTAGATCCTATCTCCCAACACAGCTAGAAGCAAAGCTGTCATTTCTTACAGTACACTAGTCAGCCCTGTCATCGATGGGTTGCGTCTGTGACGAGAAGAGTGGAAGCCAACTCCATGTCCTCAGAATTACAGCATATGAGGGCTCAGGCAAAGACGGGAAGCAAAATGCAAGACAGAATAACTAGACGGGGAGACTGTCCCGGGAAGCTGGGTGCTCTGCTGACAAGGAAGAAGATCTAAGCCAGATTTGGACCTAGGATTAACTGGAGAAGAAGACTGGCAGGAAGAAAGCCCACATTGGAGCTGCCTGGCTCCCAGAGGAGCCCTACCCTACTCAGGTGCCTTGATGTCAGGATCCACCCAAGAAGCAAATCTCAAAGCTCTGCCCACATCTTGCTCTACTCGGTTCCTCTGGGGAGAGTCCGTGGCTTTTAGAAAAGAGCTTTCCAGATGGCGCCTGCCGGTGGCAGTGCCAAGCTCCATAGCTTAAGTAAATGTTGCCATCGTCCTGTCCTGCCAGGAAAAGGCAAGCGGGACCTAGGGCTTCTCTCAGATGCAACGACACTCCCTTCCTGAGGAGGCCAGAGCATCCCCAACACGCTGCCAGCTGCCCACCTGCTCTCTGTTCTGCGCCCCTCTTGGAAGGCCTTTGCACTTTCAAGCTGCACTGAGCCCTCTCCTCTTTTCTGGAGGTGCCAAGCTATTCAACAAGGGTGCAGAGATGCCTGTGAGATGCCAGTGGAGGAGAGAGAGGTAACGAGACAGGAGAGGTCCGGAAGGACAGCACACGGGCCCCAGAGTTGCAGATGGCAAAGGTTCAGCCCAGTCATCATGAATCTGGGAAGTCTGCACAAATCTGATCTTCACATCTCTGCAGGAGTTCCTCCCACCCACAACTGTGCTACATACAGCCCAGCTCCACAGCTAAAGGAGCTATGTGCTCCCTTCTCGGCTTCCCAGGCTCAGAATGCTCGCACTGTGCCCTGCGTGGGGCTTTTCTGAGAGCTCTTTAAGCATTCCATCCCCAGACCCTCCCACAGCCCAGGTGTCTCCCTCTGGGCTCCAGCAGGGTCTCCGGAGCCAGTAAAACAAGGGCATGGTTGAGACCTGTGAAACCAAGAAATGTGCAGAGAGGAAGCAGAGGGGCCTGCCATGAGGAAGCAAGGTGGTCTTTCTTGCCTCGTTTTCCCAGAAGCCTACGTAGGAGCAGGGAATGAAGCTTCAGACCAAAGAAGAGACTCAAAGGGATCAGCAGCCTGGTGCAGAAGGGACTTTGGGGGACAGGAGTATCCCCAGTGGCCCTATAAACAGAGGGTTGCCATGCTGCTGGTAGAGCCAACTCAGCACCAGGAGTACAATTTCCTAGAAACAGAAAGGCACAGAAAGTAAGTGGGTGAATAGTGGCCCTTCCAAGCTCATGGTTCCCGCTTCCGGCCAACCAACCAAGCAGAGGACACGGGAGGCTGGGGGCAAAGTGCACAGCTTATTCCAGCCCTGGCACTCCAGGATGGAGGCCAGGACCCATGCTGAAACCTTCAGTTCCAGAGAATGGGAGGCACGCAGCTAAAGCTTCCTGTTCTATGTTGAAAACAGACTGCCTCATTCTTTATCTCATTGTGCCCTGTCCTTAGCTAATCTGGGCCTCCCCTATTGCCATTGAATTTAAATTTAAATGAGCATTCCTTGCACTAATATGAACAGGGCAATCAGGGCATTTCAGCATATCAGGGGATGGGGAATTCTGGGCACATGGCACCCATTCTGCAGATGGGCAAACTGAGCCCTGCAGCTGAACACTGGTAGGGTTTGAGCAATCCCCATCTAATCCTTTGCAGCTGCTATCTAGTGGAAGGGAGACTTTCTGTGATTTTATGTCACACATCTTTTACTTCACATTTTCTGTCTGAAGAGCTTTGGAGTAGATAAATTTCACTGTTTTGGAGATACTAAGCAACAGTGGCACGGAACCCCCAGGAAGTGAAGTTTATAGCTCTGCAAAAGGGGTAAAAGAAACAGCAAAAGTTCCAGAGTGTCACTGAGTGTTCTCAAATAATTGCTCCTAAACACAAGGCAGTAAAAGTTAACTGAGTGAATGAGAAGTTTATTAAAAGCAAAGCAAAACCCAAAAAAAGGAGCTGTTGATAAGCACCCTGCTCCCTGAAAAGGTGGCGGGGGGGGGGGGTGCACAAGTACTCAGCATGGAGAGCTACTTCTATCCTCTGTCAACAGCAGGCTGATAGCAAAGAGACCACCCCACGGTCCAGCAGCTGTGGGGGACTCACTTGGGCTCATGTCCCTTGCCCCACTGACATGGCCCAGCAGATCCATCCAGAAGGACAGCAACCTAGGCCCCAGCTTGGAGGAAGGGCCCTGGCTAGCATCCGCCTGGGCACAGCTTCGGCACACACGCGCCGAGCCTCTGTAAATCTCCACAAACACAGCGGCCGCTCACACAAGCTCCCAAGGCAGGGACGGAAGGGCTGCATATGGCACACGGTTTTAACAGCTGAGCTTTAAAAAAAGTGCAGCTTTTCATTTCACTGAACCAGCTCCCAAATCAGGAGGGGAGGGGAGATGCACTGGGGTCGGCTGGGGGAGCAAGGGGCAGAAGCAAAAGGAAGCCAGGATGGGAAGAGGCAGCCTTCAACATTAAATCTGATTCCACAAGAAATCTTAGGCTGTTACCTGCTCCAAAGCTCCCTTTGGAAATTGAAATAATGCTCTCAGTTGGCCATCCCCAAGTTTGCTAATTTATATATTTTTTTAAAAAATAACTTACATGTTTTCTCTTTTTTCCTGTGACAAAAAAATGAAAATGCATCTAGTCACTCACATGCTTTAGACTAGGTAGGGTATGTTTTTGTAAGTCAATTTATAAATAGGATTATTGTTTCCCAGAATTCTGCTCCACAAAGAGATTAGTGGCCACCCTGCCCAGTGGGTATTGCCTGGCCCTTTCCAATTGCCTGCCTGGAGGTGGAAGGTGTCAGGGAAGAAGCTGGAAGGAGCCCCCTGATGCCCACACTCTTCCCAGAATTGCCAGAACTTTTACTTTCTGTTTCCTGGGCTGGTAATGACTGTCTCCGCTCTGCAGCCAGCTCCCCTCTCCCCCTCCCAGCCCCCTGTTGCTGCAGCCATCCCTGAGCTCCAGTATAAAGTTTGGCTTTTGCAGCAGGAAGCAGCTGGGCCAAGCAACCAGCGAATGATAATGACCTCAGAAATCTGCTGTTCGCTCGGCAACAATAGGGTGCTCAGTCTACTGGAAAATTGTGTTCATCAGCTAACTCTGCTCAGTTACTAATTGACATTGCCAAATATTTTAAGAACAATTGGAATGCACAGCAAAAAAAAAAAAAAAAAAAAAAA
>PVJA010012667.1:0-30758 GCA_004027025.1 Myocastor coypus | reverse complement strand
CATGATGTAAATGCAAGAAGCCCGGATAAAGGCCTTAGGGGCTGTGGTCAATGGGCAAACGTAGGATGGAGACTCGGCATTTCAGGAATGCGGTTTAGGCAACAAAAGAAGACCTGCAGGGCTTTTAGCCCAGCTGATCAAATAATCCCTGTCCATCTCAAAATATTACAGCACAAGAAGTAGGGGTTAACGATATTTTCATCTTTCCATCTCGCCCTGGCTTGCCATTGATCAGGCAACTTAGTTGACTTTATTTAATGAACAGAGGGTCAATGCATTCAATTACCCCCTCCCCGCCATCAACACTTCAATTATCCCCACTCCAAAATTATGGGGAATTCGGAAGGTAACTGCCCTGTTGGATATAATGAACAGTATCGTTTCTTAGTACATTAAGTTTTAATTATTCTAAGTGCGATTTCCAAAGCAAAATCTGAAGAAACAGAACTTTGGTCGTTTCCTGACTCAGACAGAGCAAAGCCAGGATTCAAGATGGGTCTTAGAGGAGGTTTCAGGCAAAGATGCAAAGATTAATGCCATCAGAGCGCCTGCACGCGAGCCAGAAATGAGAAGGCATCAAAACAGCCGCCCCGCTCTCTAAATGTCATAAAAGAGAACAATTTATAAGCCGCCGCTTTCCAAATAGTTTCCCTTTGCTTTGCACACGGAGACAGAAACGACATCTACCATGGTGTGAAATGACTGGTGAGTCCAGTAAACACAACAACAACAACAAGAAAACAAAGAGGAGAGATGGGGAAGTGATCTGTGTGACTAGTTTTGTCCATTTTCGGTTAGAAAATATGACCTCTCAATTTGTCAAAGGTCCTCGTTTTCGCAGTTGATCTTAAGCTGGGTTCTCAGCAGTTTGGAGAGGCAAAGAACAAACACATTTTCTGGTTCACTGGAACCATTTTCACATGTTCACTGATTCAAACATTCTTTTGCTCACATAACAAACAGCTGCATCCCACATTAGCCTAGCCAGTGACAGTCACCCATCTCGGCAATAACTGTTTGATTGCAAACTTGACCCCTTCTTCGTCTCGGTCTGAGCAAGACATTTTTAAACAGCCACTCCGTTCCCAATCCTCCTTTGCAAAGAATTACATCAGATAACAAAGGACGTCTCTGCCACTCATTGTAAGCCTTCTTCTAGAGATCTGTTCTAAGAGGCTCTGGTAAAAAGGTTTTTATGATGAATTCAGAACTACTATCATGTTAAGAGCAGCGATTTATAAAGAAGAATTCATTGGTTAAGATCTGAAAAAATAGTTTCTCAGGCCCTACTGACCCAGTTTTCAACAAAAAAAGAATCAAGTGATGCAAATTAAGTTTTGTGACATTGTTATGCAGTCTGAGAAATTTGTAAAACCGTGTTTTGCAGTTATTTCTTAATGGAAGCCTTAATAAGCACTTCTTTCTTTACTTAAGGGCTTAAATTTTTCTTCCTTCCCCTTCACCTTGCAGGTTTCTCTCTAACAGGTAAGAATAAAATACCTATTGTGTCCAGATTTTTATTTAAATGCTTATTTTAATAGCACTTTATACAAGTAATACTTGCTTTTTAAAAAAGAGGGGAAACTAACCAGATTTGGTTGAGAGTCCTAAATCCCAAGGAAACCTGAATGCCCCAGACGCACAGCTGATTCAAGCTGCATATTGGGATGCCATCAATTCTCCTACTTAGTCAGAAAATTATGAAAGGGTCTAATTTGAATATGAAGAAAACAAAGAAGTCAACCAGAAATGAAAGAATCAGTGTTCACGATTGTAAAATCCTTCAATGTAGGGAAATAAAAGTGAGAAGATAACCACAAGTCAAGCATAATTCTCCTTTGAGTCATGAGCACGGTTGGGTCTCTGAAGCAAAATGGGTCCTTTCCGTAGGGTATTTAGAGACAGGGAAGCAACAGAGACAGGAATAGCACAAGGCTATCACTTGGCCAGAAGGTGAGAAAAACATGGTAAACACGTCATTAAGAAAGACGAGTGTTTGGTGGTGGAATATTCTACAGGGACCTTCTCTTTTTAGCAGATCTGTGAGAGGGGTGGAAATCTGTAGATGCTAACCTCATGTCACTCCAAAAACTGAGGGAAGCCAGTTTGCTCTCTGAAAGGCTTCCAACCCAAGAACAGTTGAGATGACTCCCCAAAAGAGACCCCACCCTGCAAGGCTGGAAAGACAGCATCCTCTTCCTCCATGATGGACAGCAGGAGGATGCCTGGCACTTGATGCCTCTGCAGGGTGGGGATCCACCTTTCCAGTACCCCCACTGCCAGCCAGCGCCATGTGCCAGCTTCACACTTGAATCTGAAGATGCTCGTGTAGCATGACCTCATCTTTCCTCGGTGGCACTCCAGTTCCTGGTTAGACTCTTCCAAAGTGTCTCCTCACCAGTAATAAATCGCAAGTAAGTCTGGGACTCCAGGAGTAGACAGTGTGTTTCATGGGTATTTAAGCAGCGGCATTAAGTGCTATCGGAATCTCTGGAATGTGCAGCTCAGATTTATGTGTCTTAACAATTCTTTACTGGTTTGTAATAATCCTGCATACCCACACTTTATTTCAACACTAATTTTGTCCTAGGAGAAGGGTAGGCTGAAGCATGACAATAACAACAAAACCAAACTGGCATCTACTTAATAACTGTAGCAGTAAATTGCCACTCAGACTGAAATATTTATCAAGACTAAGAAGGAAGGGAAAAAGAGAAAACTTTTTTTTAAAAATGACCCTCAACAGTATGCTGCCACATCTTTAACAGTGGGCAATGGAGTGCCTCGAGGTGCCTCAAACTGTCTTTCATTTTCTAGACTTAATGGCTGATTGCAGAAATCAATGTTGCCATTAGTAACAGGGTATTTGTTATGGCATGATTTCCTCTGTTGTTAGGCGGCAGAATGATTACAGTATTAGCGAGGTGCTTTCTTTATAAAGGGCTAGAGATATAACTTTCAATTTACTATCCATTAGTAAGGGACTTTGGAAATACAGATGAAGGCAGCCTCTTACCTGCTGTTAGGTAGTGATTTTAATTCAGGCATCTTAGGCTACTGGGTTGTTTTCCCCCCTAAACAGGGCCAGGATGCTTTATCGTTTCACAGACATTTTGATGACAGATTTTCTGCTTTGCTATTTTAGACCCCAAAGCTGTATCGGCCGTGGCACACAGTACAATTTAAGACACGCAGGCATGCATCTGTGTTTCAAACCTCTACGCCTGGCTAAGTCATCAAAAACAAAACAAAACAAAACAAAAAACCCTGATGTGTCCTCCACATGAGTCAGGTGGAACCTGACAGGTGAGCCGGGTGGGAATTCTGGAAGGGGACAGGAGATAAGTTTGTTCTGCCAAAAGACACTAGGAGAGGATTCCTCAATGAGCAAATTGTGGCGACGTGCTCAGAGGGGAGGGAAAATCCGGCAGCTAAGCCCTGGTCAGCTCTTCCCCCCGTGAAGATGAGGTGATGATAGGTGAGGTCAGGGTGTGAGCGGGCTGAGCCATGACAGACGGGGCGAGCCGTGCCCCACTTAGAAACGTGCCATCTGGCTGTCTCCACCATGCATAAGAAGAGTCCCTCATCTTTCCCGGTAGCCAGTGTTCAGGAAAAGGCCAAAGAGTTGGAACCAAAGCCCTATCGGTGCAGCAGGGCAGTGGGCAGGGCTCAGCATCCCCCGGCTCCCACCTGCTGGGCAGCCACACTGACCTCAAAACCCACTTGGGGCTGTGTGCAGGATAAGACAGCCCCCCACCTCAGGCAGGACCCTGGGCCAGCTGCCCATCCCCCATTTTCCCAGCCAACCTACCTGAGGAAGACGGCGAGGAAGGATGCGGACTGTCCTCCTGCGCACTCCCGGTTTGGGAGAGGCCACCGCCAACCCCACTCTCCTCAGTGACATTGGAGGAACCCGGTGTGGTCGACCGGCTCACCGACTGGGACTCCTGGTCGCTTCCAGAGCCACGCCGTTCATCCAGGCCTGCATGCAGCCCATCCTCGTCCCCACGGCGGTCCCGCTTGTGGACCCGAGAGTGGACAACCACCTGGTGGTAGGTGCGGAACACGCGGCCACAGTCAGGACACTCGGTGGGCTTTTCTTTCATGTTCCCAGGACCCTGCAGGTTATATTCGAGCGTCTGGTTCAGCCCATGTGACAAAAAATCCCGACTGCCTTCTAAAGGGTCGAGCTTACTTGGCAGGTCTCTCTGATTGCCCACTTTAGTGCTGTGAACCAAATCAGCAGGCATTTTCCGCTTGGAGCCATCTGCTCCCACTAACACGTACTCCCGCTTCTCCTTATCAAACATAACTCCAGCGTTTGCCAAAGCGTCTTCGTGGTTGCGTTGGAGCTGATGCTCTTTAGATAAGAAGCCATGCTCCATGGCCATGCCCCTGGCCATCAGCTGCCAAGCCTGGTAGCTGTTCACGGGGTCCATCTCCGCAGCCTTGGCAGCTGCCTGCAACCGCTCGATACAGCTGGATTTCAGTGGTGGCACGAGGTTGAGGCATCCCAAGAGCGAGTGCTTGTCACCCTCAGGGACACCATGCGCCATGCTGGAGATGGGTGACAGCAGCTTCCCCAGTACCTCCTTCTCCTTCATGGGCAGCTCCCCCTTGCTGTAGAGCTGGCTGGGCTCACTCAGGCTGGCTTTGTCTGGGGCTATGAAGCCGCTCTGCAGGCAGGAGAGGTACCTAGAGTACAGGTTGGCATGGGCCTCCTGGGACATGCCACCCATGGGCACTGGCACCTCCGGCTCGCTGGGGGACTTGTTCTTCACCGACAGCTTGTTGAGGTGGACCTTCATGTGGTTCTTGAGGAACCAGGGCTCTTTGAAGCGCCGGCCACAGATCTGGCAACAGTGCTCGAAAGAGTCTTTGTGCTTCCGCATGTGGCCCTTCAGGAACCACGCCTGGCTGAACACTTGGCCGCACACCTCGCAGCGGAACTCATTGGCTGACTGCTCCCCACTGCTGTTGGGGCCCTGGCCCTGTGCGGACTCTGCGGTGATGTGGGCCTTCTCCACGTGGCTGATGAGCTCCTCTTCCTGTGACGCCGCGAAGTCGCACAACGTGCACTTGTAGGGCTTGTGCAGGATGCGAATGTGGCGGTCCAGCTCCTCCCGCTTCTTGAATTTGCCTTTGCAGAAGGTGCAGCGGAAGCCGGCGGCCGGGGCCACTGTATCCTCCTGCACATTGGCGGGCTTGGGCGACGGCACCTGGTTCGCCACATCGGGCACGCTGTGATTGGAGGGCAGAGCCAGGTTGCAGGCAGCCAGCGGGGCCTGCTGCACGTGCGGCGGCGGCTTTAAGTCAGGCCGCGGCTGCAGCAGGCTGCTCTTCATCTGCTTGTCCCGCAGGATGGCCCGCTCCTCCAGCTCGTGCAGCAGGCGGTTCTCTTCGCGCACCCGCCCGCGCCCCTTCCCCAGGTTGCCCAGCTTGTGGGTCCGCAGGTGAATCTTGAGGTTGCCCTTCTGAGCTGCGCGGTGGTCGCAGTAAGGACACTTGAAAGGCTTCTCTCCCGTGTGGGTGCGCATGTGCAGAGACAGAATGCTGTTAAACCGGAAGCGCTTGCCGCAGAGAGGACACGGGTACTTCCGGTTTTTGCGCGCGTCATCCTCGATGTCGCTCATCTGGGACATGATGCCCAGGTTCTGCCCGTTGAGGAACTGCTGCAGGTCCACACGCCCGTTGAGGCTGGTGTCCACGTCGCGACCCAGCTGGTTAGCCAGGAGTGCCATCTGGCTGCCCACGGGCTGGCCACTCATAGGCATGTGGGCCTTCTCATCCAGGGGTGCGGGGGTCTTCTCCTCGGGGTTGGGCCGCGGGTGCAGCTCCGGGAAGGCATGGCTGAGCTGAGACGTGATCTGATGCAGCTTCTGACTCATGGCATACTGGCCGTTAAGGACCGGGCTGCTCAGGTGGGGCTCAGCTTCAGGGGCTGCCGAGGTCACTCCAAGGCACAGACTCGCTTCTTCCATCCCTAAAAAGAAAGACAGAGTTCAGATCTGTGCCAGGTATCTCTAGTGCGGAGAACCCACAGCATCAGCCAGTGGGGAATTTGCATTTCATGCCTTACCTACACGTAATAATGCTGAGGAATTATAGGAAAAAACAATAATAAAAAAATGAATTATTAAATGCCAATTATGCAATATGGCATTCCTCCTCCAATTTGTTTTGGCGATAGATCGTCTTCCTTGTATTTTCTATTTACGGACTGCAATTATTCATTCGCATTTAAATTATTAATGTTTTACCACTTTCAACACCTAATAACAAATCAAGAGTCTACGTGTTAAACTTTTCCTTCTTTTCCCCTTTGTAGTACCTGTACCTGTTGGTTCAGCCCAAAGTTTGCCTTGGAACAGAGGGGCTTTGACTGCAAGATCGCATAGACTCAGTCAGAACTTTTGTTTCCATTTTCTATATTCAATATGCTCACCAGTCTGAGATGAAAGAGATCGTTTTATGATTTGGTCAAAAAAAAAAGAAGAAGAAAAGGAAGAAAAGAAAAAACCAATGGCATGATATTTACTGGTACATAATAAAACAAGATAATGTTTTGGGAAAAAATAAAGTAAAGGACAGGCTTTAGAACAATAAAAGGGATTTTGCTTTAGTCAACAAAAAGTGCAGTAATATCTCATTAAGCTGATTAGTATGCTGCTTAGAAACAGTACTAGGTGCTGTAACACATGATTATAATCATAAAAATCCTTCAGTGTTTGCAAGGAAGCATTAACGAGGTATATTAAATTTTAAGGAGACGGCGAGTAGCGGCTTTGCAAACCTCAGAGATTAAGAGTTAACCCTTGTGTTACGAAACAATGTTATTTTATCATTTGGTAACAGTGTCCATCGAAAGAAGTATAAATTATTCCCTGATGGAATCTTAGTGAATGTTGGGACTGCGCAGATTTGGGAGGAGGCAAAGATATCATATAATGGGATCTTTCTGTCCTTCACTAGGCAAGACAGCAAAGGTAGAGACTTTGATTGGGCTTAAAGATCTTTTCTAGAACTAGATAAAAACCAATTAAAATCCAAGGATGATGCCATAGGAAGCCTCAACCAAGTTTGAGTGTTTTTAATAACTTTCCCAATATACGGTAATGAGTACAAATTGTACCTGCAGTATGTGTTTTGCAGATAATTAGAACTCAAAGCTGTTTGCTAAACACTAACACTCAGAGCTAGTCTGTGTAATTGTCTTTAATAGTCCTCTCTGCCCCTCTGCAGCCTGTGCAGAATGGGAAACCCAGGCCATTTCAGGTGAGTTGAAGGGTACAAAATCCTCCACAGCAGGGATTTCAAGAGCTTGACTTTGAAAGGCACTGAACCACACCTGGAGTCCTATTTCCGGATAATGGCTTCCAACTGAAGGAGTCTGAATTCACTTCCTGCCTTTTCAGTGACTGGTGCCCATCTCTCCTCTGTGTGCCCCAATGTGTAGGTGCATTGGCCAGCCAGGTGGGTCTGGACTTGCGTTGAACACCAGCAAGAACTGTGGGGCCAAGCAACTCGCCAGGAAGCTGTGGGGACAGAGCTCAACTGTGGATGACACACATTCAGCCTTGGAGGTATCTGCTGCTTGCTGGGCCTGCCTCCAGAGACACTGGGTAAGGCATTGAGGGTCTCCAATAGGAGAGCTGACTTCTTTGACAAGGAAAGGAGTGGTGAGTCCATCTTCCAAAGGAAGGGAAGAAGCAGTTATGGATGGCCAGGCATGGTGGCATGTGCTGTAATCCTAGCACTTCAGGACAGTGAGGCAGGAGAAAGGTAGGCTGCAGCCTAGCCTGGGCAACTGTCTCAAATTAAAAAAAAAAAAAAATTTTTTTAAAGGTCTAGGAATTTAATTCAATGTGAAGGTTTTAGGTTCAATCCCTGCTACAGAAAAAGGAAGGAAAGAAGGGAAGAGAGGAAGGAAAGGAGGAAAGGGGGAGGGGAGGGGGCAGGATGGGGGAAAGAGAGAGGGATGTGTAATTCCAGGAGGGAAAAGGTCTGCTGTCACTGTACAGGGTTAGCTATGTCTGTGAGAGATGGTGCAGACTGCTGAGCATATACATGCATATGCTTGGAGATTCAGGCTCACTTGTGGTAACAGAAGGCTTCCAATTTGCCATCTCTCCTTTCCTTTATTTGTGGCAATCTATACCCAAGTTGAAAAATCAGGCCCATCTTGCAGCGTGGTCAGAAAGGACCTAATTTCTCATGGAGATCCTTGCATTCGTTTCACAAACTTGCAGAATTCCCCCTTGTATACCAGTTCCCATCACAGAAGGCATGGTCATCGATGTGACTGTCCATTGCAGAACTCACAGCACTCACGTCACAGCAGGAAGGAACAGGCCCGGCATAGAGGGGAGACTCAGGCAGGCATGAGCGGCCTCTAGGGCCCAGTCTGTGTGCCTTTCTACACCTTCAAGCCCCATCCAGCTGAGCTGGCTCCTCTCCTGAGCAAATATAGATCATGACCCTGGAGCCACATGTGAGTACTCAGAATTCCACCCAACAGCTCTGTGGAAATTTGGAAAGTACAAAGCCAACACAGCTGGCCCATTTCCAAAAGCTGCCTAGTTGGCCAGCTCAGAAGCCATGACTCCAGGAAAATGGGTTAATACTCAAGTTGCTGCTGCCGAGCTCAGGCCAGTTCAGCAAGAAAGGCAAGAGGCTGGATGTCCAGTGCAGTCTACAGATCAGGCAGGAGGAGGGCTTCAGGTTGAAGGTCATGTGACCCCACCACCACCACTCATGCTGGTCCAGGAAGGGCTTCACCTGCCAGCTAATGAGCCTGGACATTCTCAAGTTGGGTCTGAATATGGAATTTTTTTTTATTTGTTCAAAAATAATATTTTTTTCAGAATTCATAACCCATTTTAAATGCCTTCATGCAGTTTGTCTTTGGATGTCATTGCTGATGCCTCAGGAAAGGGGGAAAAAGAATGTTCTAGAACATGCTTTTTCAGCTGCTTGCCAAATTGGCTTCTTGTCATGATACAGGTCTGACCTCACATCTTCCCTTCTCTTAAAGACTTTGGTGGCCATGCTGCTGGCAGTTGACATCCCTCCTCTGTCTCCTAATACTTTTCCTTCATGGATACCACCCCTAGATTAATTCCACTTCATGGATAAGCTCCTTTTACTTGATGACAAAGGTCAAATCTACCTGAGCAACAAAAAAGCACTAGGCCTTGCAGCACAGCTGGTCTGTCTTGGGTTCAGTATTTCCTGCATAGGTGGAGTAATGAATGGAACAGAACCTACAAACACACTCCATAAAAGAATTTAGCCCGAAGTATGGTCAACTTTGTGTGGCCCAATTGCAACTCTGGTACTGGTCCAGGAGCACCTACATTTAGCTGTGTGCCTGAAGGGTCTGGAGCTACCAGTCAGAAGCTGAAGGTCTATCCAGACACAAAGAAAAAGCCACCATCACTACCATCTGTCTTATTCCAGGTCCCCCATAGTGATCATCTGAGGCCTTGGTCATTTGTGATGCCATTGCTCCTAGACATTAGGAGACAGAGGGCAAGTATGCTTTTCAGAACTTGACAGACCACCACAGAGCAGAGCCCAAGTTTTCGAAAGGGTGCTTTTAGGAATAAACAAGCCTGGGAGAAGTTTGAAAAGTGAGCCTTGAGGGGAGGCAGTGCTCTGTGTCAGATGTTCTCTTGGCACCCTCTGAGAATCCATGAGCAGGTAGGACTAGGCTGCTGCAATGGGCAGTCATGACCAATGCCTGCTGCTCTCAACTGAGAGCAAGAAAGGGAACAGAGTTCTTGGAAAGAATGTAGGGTAATTGGTGTGCTGTCCCTGGGCCAAGGCAGCCAAGGCAGGAAGAGCTGGCCTCAGGCCCAGCCGGGGGCTCACAAAACCTGGGTCAGCCCCAATTCCTCTATACTTCACTCGTCTAGCATTTATTTACTATATCCCTCAGCCATTTAGTAAATATTTGCCAGGGACCTTTTATGTACCTGATCTGAAGGGCCTGTAAGCCAAGAGGACATTATAAGGAAGCAAGGAAAAGTTGCCTGAGATGCTGGTTCCAAAGTTAGAGGAGAAACCAATGTAGTTTCAGTATGCAGAAGGTGTGTGTGTGTGTGTGTGTGTGTGTGTGTGTGTGTGTGTGTGTGTGTGTTGTAACATCCTGCATATCAAGTACAAGTACATCCATGTTGAGGGAGGGACAAGGATACCCCAACTGGTAGCTCTCCAAAAATTGATGTCAATGCCTACTTTGGGAAACTAAGAGAGTATTTCTCCTATCATGAAAAGTCTGAAGCCACTTGCTGCAGTATAATAAGCTCAAGGGCTGGAAGGCAGGGCTGCCCAAAAGAGCTCCATTGTTGGGATAGAAGGTGTCATTATTCCTTTCCTCAGCCCTCCAGGGAGCAATATTCACATGATATTTATCTGTGTCTCTCAGGGGCCTCCTGCCACCAGCCATCCTGCAGCCACATCCTGCCAAGCAAGGCAGGCACACATGTTGCTGTGTCCCAGTGGCCAGCTTCCAGGGAGCTCCACAGCCCATGTGTTCAAACATCCAACACTCTGCAGTCCTGATTCTGGGCTTAGTGCACCTGATCCAGGGCTGAGGGACCCACACCAAGATGTCTGGAGCCAAAGGAGGGTGGGCCATGAGCCTGGCTTTAGAATGATTAAGCAACAGACCTTCTGAGTAAGCACTGCAAGAACTCCCTGAACCTCTCAGAGATGTAGGAAAACCCTAAGCACAATGAAAAGCAAGAAAATAGACTACTAAACAATGAAAATAACTTGTCCCTGGTCTTAAATTCATAGCCCAACCCCCAAGTATACAAGGAAGAGGATCAATAAAGCCTGCTTGACTGATGGATGGAACCAATGAATACACCATTTACCTAAATCTAGAAAGGCAACCAGATGTCCTCCATAGGGTCAGTAAAAAGACCACTGTAAATATAGAATCATCACAACATTCCACCTCAGTCCTGACCTATCAAAACCTCCTGGGTCATGGTAGCGTATTTCTGGTATCCAAGGCAGGGAGGTCAATACTGATGAGAAATCAGGCTTTCTGTGAGTCTTGGCCACCCTGACATTCCTTACCATGGTACAAAAATGCCTGGACTCTACCTCTAAATACAGGTAATGATTCATTCAGGTGAAGACTTCTCAATGCAAACGGTTTTCTTTCTGAACTATGCAATTTCACATTGCGTGAAGACAGCATCCTCAGCATAGAAACCTGCTACTGGGTATAGAGATTATCAAAATACATTCTGTGTCATCATTCCCGTCACTGCAGGTACAGTGAGCCATTCAGCTGCCTTTGATGGCACTAATGGTTATTTTGATTTTGCATTACTGCCTTCGAGACTATTTCCTCTGATATCAATGACAAAAGTTTTCACTTAACTCTTCCAATAGAGAACCTAATTGTATCTTTCACTCAGAATGAAATTTAAAACTATCAGGACACCAGAAATGCCAGCTGCTAGAAGTCTAAATAAATTTTATACAAAAAAACACAGTTCCATTTTGCTAACACAGAAAAAAAAGAAAGAAAAATAATCACATGAATAGTCCAAAAAATATAGATCTTGCCAATAAGTTTCATGAAAAGAGTTTTACCCCTACACTATGCAAAGGAATGGTTGAAAAATAAAATGACTGTCAAAATAACCATTTCAACTGGATTTTTAAGGATCAGCTATTGTTGCCTAGCCAAGCACAACTAAATATTTCTTTTTTAACGAACATGGGCAAGCGTATTGCTTGGGACAAACTGCAGGAATCCCATAACTCCAAATTGCTGGGCAAGGCTAGGACTAGGGTTTGCAGCCAGGGATGGTTGAGCACCCTGTGGGTTTTGCTCAACAAAACAGTCTGGTAACACACAGCTAAGGTAGCATGTAGATTCCCTTTCTCAAAGCTCAAGGAACTGTCTACCCTGTCCTGCAGCCCATCTTGCTTTCTCACCCTCAGGTTAAACAATAATTAAGACAACTTCACCTAGCACACAATAGCTTCTTATTGAATACTATTGCTATAATCATTGCAGCTCCAACTGCTTAACTAAGGTGGTTCTAAGCGTAATACACTCCTGTGCTGCAATACAGAACACCAGACTAGTGAACCTTTTCAGGGTCATTAAACAGCTGTAAACATTATTACAAAAATAAACCGGAGATTTCATGCTTACATTTTGGCCTAGAGCTTGCGATGCTGAGCAAGTACATTTTTTCATCTCTTACAATCAACACTGGTGACATTTGGGCATCCAAACAAATTACATCACAAACATTACCGAGGTGGGCAGGATACTGAGTGGTTTACTTGCCTGATGATTAATAGATAAAAAAAAGGGTAGTATGGGTGACCTGTTGTGTTTTGACTGATGTGGAGACAATGCTGTGGGACAGGGCTGGAAACAGTTAAATCCTTGCTGAATGTATCAATGAAAATACGATATTTAAATCAGACCGTGGAGTACGGCATCTGTGTAACAAGGCAAGCCAACCTGGAGAAGGTCAACGGCCCCTTGTGTGTGGAACGTTGGCAAAGTCAAGACCTACACTGCCGCAGATGGTGAGCAGAACATGACTGGGTGGGCCTAGCACATGGTACTACCAAGCCGGAAGTGGCTTTCTGGCTGGCAGGTTGAGACTTGGAGGTGCAGGAGAAGAAAGAATCAGAAAAGTGTTCCCTCCTTGCAGACTTTGGATGGACAACTTCAGAATGGTCAAGGATAAAGAGATCTATCTCTCCAGCATGCTGGCTTTTGGCGTCTAGTCTGAAACTGCAGCTGAGAACTGGGGAAAGATGAGGAATACAGAAGACAATTAAAGAAAACAGCCACAGGTGGTTCTCTAGGACCAAGCTTGTGGTCTGGGCTCCTGTGTCACTGTTCTGTTCCAGCCATATAAAGTTAGGCCTGTAAGGGCTAGCCAGAGAATCAAAACATCTTCCCATGGGATGGTTCTTAAGATATGAGCCACCAACTACATTAAGCTCTCAAGAAAAGACATAACTGCCATAACTGCCATCACCACCACCACCGTCTACATCACCAGTACATTCCTCATCTTCATTATCTTCTTCCTTCCCATTGAAATATGTGTGAACACTGGGCTGGGCGAATCACCAGCCTTATCTCACTTCAGTCATACCCAGCCTTCAATGGCAGGTGCTATGCTATTTTAAGACTAAAATGAAGAAATTGAGGCCCTAAAAATTAAGGCTGTGTGAGGCCACATGACTGGAAGTTTGGCTCCACAGCTCAAGCTGAGTGTGCTAGTGGGCAGGTTTCTTTTGAAGCTCCCCTGATGCTCACTCTTATTGGCTGAATGCTGGGAACTGGACTCTCATTGGGTCATTTGCAGAAGACTTTTAATTTGGTACAATTCTATTTGTTGACTCTCAGTATTATTTCCCACACTACTGAGGTTCCATCCAGATAGTCTTTGCCCATGCCTATGGCATCAAATAATTTCCCAGATACTATCTTCTATCAGTTTCAAAGATTCTGTTTTTATAGCCAGGGTGTTTTTATTCTTGCCTTTCTGCTTCTTGGCTATGCCTGCTGTCCTTCACCTCTTTACAGCCAGATTAACATACTTCCTGGATCTGAAACACTATGCTAAATGCTGCAAAGCGCAGGCAAGGAAGAAGGGCATGCGCACAGGCAAGCTCGGAAGAGGCCGAAGAACAGAGGCCTCCCAGGTACATGTGCTAGAAGCAGAAACGTGCAGTACACTTCAAAGAGGGACCATCTTCAGTGGCTGATGAGAGCTGTGTCGGTGCAGCAGGTACTACACGCTTAGAAAGGTGGCAAGTCCATTATTCTGTGGTTGTGTGACCAGAGGACCACATGAAGTCCATTTTCAGACACTTGTGTTGTCTTACTATCTGTAAGAGCTCACACATTAATTCTGCATTTTCCTGCCCTGAGTCAAGTGGGTCATTCCCCTAATGAGACTAGAACAATGGACAGAAAATGATAGCGGAGGGTGAATCCGACTGCATGCTCTCCAACTGGCACCTGTGTGACCTCGCGCACCTGCCAAAATCTCAGGGCCTTTATCTCTACCATGCACTGACACCACTGTTCTACTCTCAGCAGAGGGGAAGAATAAATGGCATTTAAATTATCAAAAGCTATCTCTGGCTAGTGACTGTACTCAGATGCCGGCCACAGCATTTAACATAGCTATGAGGACCAGAAAGCACGTTAGTCTGGTCGTAAGGGCAGAGCTGCAGGACATAGCCATAGCCAAGAAGCATAAAAGGGTGAAGGAAAACCTCTAGGTACAGAAACAGAAACAGTGAAACTGGTGGAAGATAGCATAGCGGAAAGTCTTGAGGCCACAGACAGGCAAAAGACTGCTGTACAGAACCGCACTAGCACAGGAAATAATATCAAGAGTCAACAGATGGGATTACATCAAATTAAAAATCTTCTGCACAGCAAAGGAAGCGATCAACAGAGTAAAGAGACAACATACAGAACGGGAGAAAAAAATGTAGCCAGCTATTCTTCTGACAGAGGATTAATCTCTAGAATATATAAATGACTCAAAATATTACCTCTCAAAACAAATAACTCAATCAACAATTATTAAAATGAACTGAATAGGCACTTTCCAAAAGAAGTAGAAAAGGGCGATAAGTAAGCGAAAAATGTTCAATATCTTTAGCCATCAAAGAAATCCAAATCGGAGCAACTCTCATGATTCCGTGTCACCCAGTCAGAAAGGCTACCACCAAGAACACAAAAAGCAATAAATACTGCCGGTGAGGATGTGGCGAAAAGGAACTCCACTGCACTGTTCATGAGAATGTAAACTCATACAACCACTATGGTCATCAATAGGGATTGTCTCCAAAGAAACTGAAAACATAAATTTTATTTGACCTAGCCATACCTGTCTTGGGCATAATTCCAAAAGAACTGAAATCATACTGTAGTGACACATGCATAACCCATGTTTACAGCAGCAAAAATTCCAACAGCTAAGCTCTGAAAATAGCCTAAATGCTCATCAACACAAAATGGATTTTTTAAATGTGTTATATGCATGCATGCATACACACACACACACACACACACACACACACACACACACACACACACACACATTACTCAGCCATAAAGAAGGATGAATTTACATCATTTGCAGAAAAATGGATGGAGTTTGAGTATGTGATGGTAAGGGAAGTAAGGCAGAAAGTTAAATACTGCATGGCTTCTCTCGTATGAGAAACCTAAGACAGAAACAGAGAAGGAAGGAAGGAAGGAAGGAAGGAGGGAGGGAGGGAGGGATGGAGGGACGGAGGGACGGAGGGACGGAGGGACGGAGGGATGGAGGGACGGAGGGAGGGAGAAGAGGAAGAAAGAAGGGAGGGAGGAAGAGGAGGAAGGAGGAAAGAAGGAAAATAAAATTAAGAACAGAAGGACAAAGAAGAGATGGCAGGAAATCAGAGGAAAGAGTTTCTTCTTTACGTATTTAGTACAAAGTCTAAGTCTCACTACACAGATCAGACGCATGGTGATTCTCCTATTTTTCAGCCTCCCAAGCACTGGGATTACAGGCCTGCGCCACTATGCCCAGTCTCAATCGCCACTTCAGCACACCCTGGGGTAGGGGGTGGGGTGGCAAGGCCAGCCTGGCAAGCCAGGGCTTGAATCCCATTCCTGCATCTCTGCCCAAGCAGGTGCTTGAATCTGCTGAGCTGTCTGGCTGGTCCTAGGGCAGAGTTTTTGAGAGGGGGAAAGGATGAGGGAAAGGCAGAGGCAAGAGAAAGGGCCTAGAGGGGTCACAAGCAGATCTTTGCACACAGGTACCGGTTCCCCCAAACAAGCATCTGTATGGCAAACATAAACTAATACAAGGGAAATTAAAATAGCATCCCTCACATTAGTGATGATATTGGTGCACTTGCAGAGTGATACTCTTATCATTTAATAGCATTTTTAAAATGTCTTTATGTGGCAGAAGTTGGGCAGACTGAGATCTGCAAAAAGAAAACATCTGATCTTTGGGTTTAAAAGTTGCCTCAGTGGGGAGATTGATGAGCCTCAGAGACAACAGACTGAGGTGGGAACCGAAGGAAAGAGACCTGCAGTCTGCAGTGAGGCTGGACCCAACAGGGTGGAGTGCGGGAGAGAGGAGGCAGGAAGATCCAGGCCAGGGCTTGGCTGGCTCTCAGCAGGCCACGAGATGGAGAGGAGGAGAAGGGCCACGCAGTTGTGCCAATACACAGTGAGCAGAGAATCCAGGGTGGGGGCGATGAAAGAGAGATGGGACAGGAATACTGTAGTGGTTGATACAGTGTGTCAACTTGGCTGAGTGACTGAGCAGTCTGTTCCCTGTTGGTGGGAGCCCCACTCTGGGGTACAATTGGTTCTTCCCTGGAGTGTGACTGGGGCCCACCTAGGATATGATTGGATTTCCCCCTAGAGCAGGATCAAGGGCCCATGCTGGAGTATGATTGGTTCCACCCTAAGGTGCAATGGGCCCCCATCAGAATGACTGAGCACAAAGAGACTTTAAAACGCTGAGGAAGGAGTCAAGACTTCCCTTCGTCAGAGAAGCTTCAGTCTTCGCATTCAGACTGGACTTCATTACCTGGCTTGCAGCGCAGACTCTTCGGCCTCCAGCTTGGATCTTTCACCATCCGTCTCAGACTCTTCAGCGTCCATTACAGACACTTCAGTCTTCCATCGCAGACCCATCAGCCGATGGATAGAGACTTACACAGAGTGTTGCAGTGAAGTCCAGACCTCAGGATTGAATTCTTCAGTCCAGAGCGTGCAGACGCCCTGTGCGCGCTTCCTCATCTGACTCTGTGGCTGACTATTGTAAGCCAATCTCATAATTCCTTATAGAGTGTATATTTTGTGTTAATATCCATTCCTTACATTATATCTATTCTGTTCCTCTAAGTAAAACCCTGACCAATACAAATACGGAGTAGGTGCCTAAGCTGGCTGGAGTTTTGTGGGTAGTAAAAGAACAGCTCAAACGCCCTTACATCAACAGCAGCAGCAGAATCTGTGGCATTGATAGCGAGCCTTCTAGAGATCCAGATCCCAAACAGCAACCCCAAGCCCAGTTGTTTATTGCAAAGTGCCAACATTGCAATTAAACCTGTATACAGAGGTTTTTGTGTAAAAAAGTCACCTCACAGGCCAACAAGATAGCTCAGAAGACTAAGTGCCTGCTTTGGCAAGCACAGGGATTAGGGTTTGATCCCTAGTCCTGCGTGCCAGGCCAGCCCTGCCCCCACGGCACGCTGGGCCAGTGAGTAAGTCCAGACATGATGGAGCATACCTGTAACCCCAGAGCCAGGGAGGCCAAAAACAGGAGGATCGGTACAAGTCAAGCTGTGTGGTGAGACCCTGTGCCAAATACATAAATGAAAAGAGACAGAGAGAGAGAGAGAGAGAGAGAGAGAGAGAGAGACAGAGACAGAGACAGAGACAGAGAGAGAAAGAAAAAGGAAAAATCATCTCCTACATTGACATCTTTTGTCTTAAAGAAAACACAGTAACATGCGTGCCACAAATTTGCCACCACTGATAGAGCAGTTTCACACCACCAACAGAAACCACCTGACTACAGCTAGCAAATTCTGGTAAGCAAGATACCAAGGGGCTGTAGTCTTAAAACTGTGAGACAACTCAGTCCACATCACAGAACCTCCTTGGGGCATCCAGTTTACTGGGTTGCCATGGTCACATCTCCTAAAAAATGAGAACAGCTTCAAAACCAGATACTCCCTATGTCTATGATCAGCTAAAAGAGGCATTTTCCTGCCTAATACAGGTCAGCAAAGATGGACCAAAAAAAAAAAAAAAAATGCAGGGTGAAAATAAATGTCTACACAACAAAATAAACATCTGAAAACCAAAACTCTTGTGGCACAGAGAGCCCCCATGCAAGAAAGGGAAGAGCAGAACCACTGTGGAGAAGCCACTGGTCTCCCTGCCCCACTTCCCAACAGCGACAAAGAGGGAGAAGGGCCACTCCCAAGATCTGCTTGCCTATCCTGACCCCACCATAGGTGTCACCCCAGGTTTACCCTTGATTTTCTGCCCTGGTTTAGCAGTCTCCAGGAAGCCTCCCTGGATTTTCCCAGGCTGGTCCAGATTTCTCTGACCTATAAGACCCTCACCATGGCTCTTGATGGACGGCTGTGGTCAGTGAGGTCTCCTTGCCTCTGCCGAGCTCTGTGAAGTGGGCACCTCACCAGCCCCTAGACAGTGCAGCTCCTGCAGCGCGCAGCCCCACCAAGGGTCCTTAAAGTCCCCTGGTCCTCTGAGCTGATGACTGCCAGAGAGGGAAGGTGGCCCAGAGCATCTCAGCAATGGACCACAACTTGTAAATAGCTGCCCAGCTTCACCTCCTGGAATGCAGGCCAGAGAGTAGTGCTTCCAACTCTCATAGATGAGAGGACTTAGAAGGGAAACTAATTCTCTAGAGCTGATTAATTAGAGCTGTGTCCACCTCAATCAGAAGAGGGGTAAAAAAATCTCACTTATATATGTTTTATATGGCTTATCTTTAAATTGGTAGCACAGGGCTGGACAATGGTCTAAAGTGCCTGCTTAGGTAAGTGCAGGGACCAGGGTTTGACCAGGGAACGCTGAGCTGGCGATTGAGGCTAGGTGTGGTGGCATGCACCTATAATCCCAGCACTTGGGAGGCTTAAAACAAGAAGATCACTATGAGTCTCATCTGTGTCGTGAGACCCTGTAGACCCTGTACTAAATACATTAGAATAAAATAAAATGATAGCACAAAACTCAAAAAAAGACACCAGCGTTGTCATGAAATGTATTGATTATTCCTCTCTTGCTGGCTTTCTTGCTCCTGTTGGAAAGGAGGCTCAGGTTAATAATCCCTTATTAACCTGCCTTGGCTCCCTGCTGCAGTGTGGCATGGAGGGGAATGTCCACCCATCCCACAGCCCCTGCCTGGGGACAAGGCAGCTGCGGCAGCCCCTGGATACATCTACCCCGAGAGCAGCAGCCACCAGGAAACAAGCTATCCCTCCACCACCCTTCACCTCTGATTAAAGCTGTTTACTTGAATGGTTTCAGGCACGTCTAGACCATGATACCATGTCCAATAGTTTATTTTCATTTCACAGAGGACTCAGATTTGATTCAGTGGGAAACTAAGTATAATGCAAGATGCCTCTATGCAAGCTTGATCGAAGGGGGCCTGATTTTGAAATATGCATGGAAGCCAGCCCAGGGAGATTTGTTCAAGGGGCACCTGTTGGAGATAGGCGCTCAGATGCGCATCATCCCCCACGTATATAATCACCACTCAGCGACACACCCCCCAGGTGCACTGTGGGATCGTCCACTGCCTGCCACTGCCCCTGAGCAGGAGATAGGGGGGCTAGCAAGGTTAGACAAGGACCTCAGTTGTTCATGGCCCTTGGGACTCCAGCATTCCTAGCTCTTGCTACCCAACTGAACACCAGGCTGACCATGGCCAGACTCCTGGGAGAAGAGGGAAGCCCGATAGCCGGGCCCCAACCTGAGTGACAGTAATGTGGGCTTCAAGGCAGAGTGTGCAATTAACACCTGAACTCCTAGAACCGCAGTAGCCCAGGTGTGGGCATTGTTGCCCAAAGCAGATGGGTGCTAGGGATGAAAATTTCTAAACTGTGTGCAGGAAGACAGACTTAAAAAAATAATCCTCGAACTCATCTGGCTTCAAACTGTTAGTGTTCTGGAAAAGGACTCCCCTGTTTCAGAGAGCAGATGAAGGAGAGTAGGCATCCTTCTTGGCATATTGTTCCTCTAAAACACCCCTACCTGCAATCCCTTCTTGCCTCTGTGACATCATTTGGTGACAGATTAAGCACCGCCTCTTCCCAGAGCCCCCCATGATGCACCAGGTCCAAGCTCAGAGCCCTCTTGTCTGCTTGCGCAGTGCCCTGGTTTCATAGCTCTCGGGGACCTTTGCCCTGTTGTGTATTTGTTTGCAGACTGTCTAAAGCTCCACCAAGTAGCACCCTAACCAACAGCTTCTCTGGGGTGGCCCCAGCCCCTGGTATGTTGCCGAGCAAGGGGAAGCACACTATGAAGGTTGGCTAAAATGAATGAGGAAATGAATGAATGAACCAAGCAACAAATGCTGCAGACTGCTAACACAGTATCTGTTCTAGGAGAGAAAGGAGGACCCAGAGAGGAAGAGCTGGTCACCCAGCTCCTCTGGAGTGCTGAGTACACCCTTCCCTCCCACTTCTGGAAGCAAAAGCCAGCTGAGAAGTTGGGCCTATGGAGCCCTATCATAAGGCCACCTGATCTATGCAGCCACTCCCAATCTTCGTCCATAGCAAGCCAATACCTCTGCCTCTCATGGAGAATTATCTGGGATCCTAGTTGCAGCAAACTTCTCCCCTATCTAGGACCTCCCACAGCTTACACTTGATTCAAACCCATTGCTGTGCAGATGACAAGTACCTGCTCACGCTGGTTTCCCAGACTTGAGTTCCAAGCCCTTCACCATAACCTTTGGGAACCTCACTCTCCTTTGGATTCCCCTGCCTCCACCAGCATTCGCAAGCTACCTGTAAAAACTCTGTACTTGGGAGGAAAAGTTTTGGCTGAAAACAAGGCCCCTTTATCTTCTAATTCCAGGATGGGTGTGTCATGACTCTAAGGAGTAAACTTAGGGGCTTCACAAGGTCTGGGTGCCATCTTCAACATAATTATTTAAAAATGGAACCTTGCTATTATTTTGAGTCTTTTTTGATTTCTACTTAGAAGTGCAAATATTGACCCCCCTCATTCGCCCATTCATTCATTCATTCATTCATCCATTCCTTCATTCATTCATCTGTTCATTCATTCATCCAGCAAGTATTTCTGAGTATCCACTGTGTGCCAGGTGCTGGACTGGCTATCTTTAGGGAGAAGAGTCAGAAACAACCTACCCTCGCTGACCTCACCAACAAAAGAACAGGTGTCCCTGAAGCACGCAGCCAGGAGATTGATATTTGAGCACTGCTCATTTGCAAAGGTGTCAGGCTTTCTAAGTCACATCTTGTTCATGTTTTCTAGGTATGTGGACAGAGGACACCTAGGGAGCAGCTGGCTCTGCAGGATGACACTGCCATTCCCTCCTGCTCAACACCTTCCACTCCAACCTCACCCTCCTCTCAGACTCTAAAATTTCCCCCAAGATGTGTATCTTTGCACTCAGGACCTGGAGGTGCCACTAGGTCTCAGCAGAATTCCAGTGGCAGTGGACATGTTCCCCTCAAATGCCTAAGACAATGTCTCACACTCAGCAGGCTCCCAGGAACTACAGAGGAAATGACTGGCAACTTCCTTCAGTGCAGGTTCATGGCTCCACTTCCAGGGACACCCTGCCCTGTAGCACTGCTGAGCACTCCAAGGCCATGGGTCTTCCTTACAGCAGGCAGGCCTGAGTATTGTCCCCTCTTCTCTGGTCCCCTTCACACTGTCCAGTCAGATAGCTCTATGGCCCCAGGACCCTAGCCCTCTTGTCCATTTCCCAAAGGGCTGGCTGGGCCAACTGCCACCCTTCATTAGCACCCAGGGTGCAAATGACAAGCCAGCACCTCCCAGCCAAGCCTAACCATGAGCTGTTACCAGCATGGACTTGAACTTCATTGATGGTGAGCTCTGGGAGATGCATTAGAAGTGAAGCAGCGACTATCTCTCATCTTACAAAGGATGCCGTTCTCTTTGAGGGATGGTCCTGGGCATCAGCACGCAGTAAACAATGTGTTTTCTCCCACTCCAGACACCAATCTCAGCTGGCTATGTGGTCTTTCCTAGAGAGAAGCCTTCAGGAAACTCACGACATTCTTAAGCTTCCACAAGTTGATATGGAAACACGATCTCTAGCAGCTGACAAGTGACTATGGCCAGTCACAGCGTCCCCTTACTCTTTGAGCTCCCAGAGAAATCTCTTTGCTGGGACTCTGTGTGGCCAAGGAAAAATGTCTGCTGTTGTTGCCAGAAGGCAAACAGTGTTCATTTCCACAGAACTGAGGGCCACTGCGCTCTGAGAGGGGAGCACATCGGTTATGCCCTGGTGAGGTGGTGACCATGATAAGGTTGCTGGGACAGTGACTCGGGTCATTGATGGAAAGCGTCTGAAGCAATGCCTGGCACAAGGCATGTACCAAGGTTACTGTCACCGCTCCTCCTCCTCCTCTTCTTCCTCCTCCTTTTCCTGCTCCTCCCTGCCTGCTGCTACTATGACCATATGCACAGTAAACCCCACTGCAACTGTATCAGGCCTGCAGGCACATGTACTTGGGCCTGCTCAGAGCCATGCTTTTGAAAGCCTCATACAAGTCCAACACTCATAAGAACGTGTGGCAGCCCAGGGGTTAATAACTTACCTTCTTTATTTTTAAAAGCCCTTCCAATTTATAAGGGAAAGTTGAACACCTCCATTAGAAACCTGGACAAAAGGCATGGGGCAGGTAATTCACAGAAGAAATGGAATTTGGCTAATGACCACAAAAGTGTCACTTCTAAGTAGAAAGCAAAAAAGACTCAAAATAATAGCAAGGTTCCATTTTTAAATAATTATGTTGAAGATGGCACCCAGACCTTGTGAAGCCCCTAAGTTTACTCCTTAGAGTCATGACACACCCATCCTGGAATTAGAAGATAAAGGGGCCTTGTTTTCAGCTGAAACTTTTCCTTCCAAGCCCAGTTTTTACAGGGTTCCTGAATGCCACTGACCGTCATTGTGAGGAGGCCATGCTAGGGAGGTGGGGACTCTAAACAGCACTTTCAGGTGTATGCCTGGGAACAAAAGAATAAAAGTCTTCATGTTCAAAGACACAGCCCATGCTTTCTACTCTACTAGAAAGCATCCCATGGTCCCTCCAAGAAGGTAGCTAGCTGAGCTCAAGACAACCAGCAGCTCACACAGTTCAGAACAATGCACTCAGCCTGACTCTAGTTTGCCATTTTTACTTGCTCCCCTCTGCATCCACTGAAGTCACCATTGCAGTTCAGTAAGCAAACTTCAAGTCACTTCTTTTCCTGCAGCACATGTAGCCAATGTTATGAGGAGAAGGAGGAGGAGGAGGAGGAGGAAGGAGGAGGAGGAGGGAGGAGGAGGAAGGAGGAGGAGGAAGGCTCCATGCTCTCTCCTCCACATCCTCTTCCAACACTTGGCAAACACTTCTCATGGGAGAGATCTGTACTGCCATCTCTCCTGGCACAGCACTGCTTCTTTGGGAAAGAAATATACAGAAAATGACATAGAGAGTGGCTAAGCTAGAGAAATTTTAGAGATTGTCTTGTTGCTGGGCACTTAGACAAAGGGCATATATTTTTTAATTTATTTTTTTTTTATTTAATTTTTTCTTGTTTCAGAACCTTTGTTTGTTTATTCACTCATTTTTATGGCCGGCTCAGCCCGCCCCAAGGGCAGGGCTGGCGCAACATGTGGTGCCGGGGATCGAACTGCGGTCCCTGAAGCCTCCCAAGCCAGCACTTTAGACCACTGAGCCATCCCGCCAGGCCCCCCAAAGGGCATATTTTGTACAAAGGTAAACGGAGGCCAGATGCTGGGACATGCAGAAAATTAGTGGGTAGTGTTTGTGTCAGACTTCCTGTGGTTAACTCCTAAGCACTCAGAAATTTAGTAAGTACTAAGTATATATGGGTACGTGGGTAGGTGCATGGAAGGGTGGACGAACAGATGGACAGACCAGCAGTCAATTAGATGCATGGATGGATGGATGGATGGATGGATGGATGGATGGATGGGTAAGTAGGTGAGTAGGTGGGTGGGCGAGTGGATGGATAGATAAGTGAGTGGGTGGGTGGATGGATGGATGAAGGATGAGTGAGCACATGGGTGCATAGGCAAATAAATGTATGAGTGGTTGCATGAAAAAATAATGCACAGGCTAACAAATGTGTGCACATTCCCGCCAACAAGCTCTTGGATGCCCTTTCTTCTACCCTCTTTGCTACTAAAGGAAGGCCTAGTTGCTATAGAGGCTTCCAAGTTGACTTTCCCTCCCCTGGCCCTCAAGCTCACCAAACTCTTCCATAATTCCTTGTCCAGCCAGAATATATAAGACTAGACTCTGAAAGTCTCAAGTTACTTTTCACTCATTGCTGAGACAAAATACCAAAACCCAACATCCAAATTTAAGGAAGGAAAGGCTTGTTTAGCTCACAGTTTGTGGAGGTTTCATTCTATACTCAGCAGGCTGCCAGACCGCAGAGTGGCACGGGGCAGAGAGAGGCAGTTCATGACAACCAAAACACAGAAATAGCAGAGGGAAGGGCAGCAGGGAAGGCTTCTAGCCAGCCTCTCTCCCCTCCTTATGTTATAAACAAGCTACCCTGGGGTTAGCAGTAGAGAATTCACACAGTGTGCATACCCTCCTCTTGCACAGAATGAGGATGTTTACAGACTAAGAATCTTGACTCCCTGCTGAGTCAAACTTCCAAAATTCTCAGGTTGATACAATCTATCAACCAATACAATCCACCCCTTGTCAATTTGACTATCAGATATTTTCTTAAACCAGTTTCCAGGTATGCAGAAATGCTTATTAACATATCACAACTTGGACAATGTATTACTTTAGAACCATGACATTTTGCCCCTGGGCAGTCTCCCCACCCCAAGACTCATCCACATTCCTTGATGCAAAGGCATTTTTAAGTCCATCTCTAAGAGTTGTCAATGTCCTGTTTCAGAACTGCTGAAAAGTCCAATCCCAACTTTCTTCCAGGATCTAAGGCAACTCTTAGCTGTGAGACCCTCTACAAATAAAAAGTTAAATACTTCCAACATTCAAAGTCACAAAATAAATATTACCATTCCAAAAGGTACACACAGCAGGGTATAAACCATTGGGACCAAACAAGTCTAAAATCCAGAATGGCAAAGATTAAGTCCTGAAGTTCCATGTGGAACATCTTAAGCAATCTCTCACAAGTTGTGAGCTCCAAGGGCCTAAGATGGCTCCGCCCCATGGCACTTATGCTGGTAGCTCCCATAGCTTTTCTTTGGGGCTGGCTTTGGTCCCTCCTTGAAGATTCTCTCAGACAATACATATGCCTGGTTTTTTCAAACTTGTTGGATTTCCACTGAATAGGCTTCTCACTCACAGCTTTACACACTGCCCTCTCAGGGACACACTGCCTGGTTTCCCAGGCCTTCTGAAATCTGGGTGGAAACTTTCTTAACCTCAGAACTCCTGCATTCTACATGTGCCTAAAACCAATGCCATGTGACAGTAGATAGGCTTTTTCTCTCTTGGCTTAAGAGCCAAGTATCTGGATTGCTGAGCACTCTGACCCTGATGCCAAGGAACAAATTATCTATGACAGTGCCATTCTGAAATCTGGTGCAGCCATTGTCTCCATTGTGAAACATGGGGCTCTGCAGTTTTCTCCTCGAAGTAAAGTCCCACACCTTTGCAATTCTGAGGCTGCAAAGGGTGAGAATCTGCCACCTCCTGTGATGCCTTCAGGATATTTTTTCTATTCTCTTGTTCCTCCTGGGAAAATGGAGATCTCAGTTATATTTTTGCAGTGCAAAGCCTTCCTAGCACTTGCTTTCTGGCCAAATTCATGACATTTTTATTACTTTTAATAAGAAATAATAATGCAACAATTTCATAATACATTAGTAGTACATTCTTAATAATTGATACAATGCATATTGTTGTCCTCATACTAGTTATTTAGAGCACAGGATGCAGACATGATAATTTTTCTAATTATTATTGATACAAAAATTTCTTCTCATTGAACTAAGAAAAAGTAGTTGTATACATGGTCCAATATTCCATAATAATAGTGAATTATTGGCAGAGCTGCCAATGTTGGAAGCTGATTTAAGCCTTTTACAGCTCAACATATTAATCTAGCTTTTTCATGCTTCTTGGTTAAACTTTTCTGCTGGGTGGTTAAGGGTAAGTTAAAGCAAGACCTGTGTAACAGAAGATGGAACTTTCATATCTCCCAAGGTCAGTAAAATCTCCTGAGGATTTATCTTGAAACCATGTATAGTGCTTTGTAGAACTGTTGTCATTGTCAGCTATCTGGATGAGTCACAGCCAGTGCTTGACCAGTTTGCTCTCTGTGAAAGCTTGAGAGAATGTTTTCTCTCTAAGTGACTCTCCTTAGGCATACTATACACCACCAATTCCTTTCCTCTGTGGCCCCAAAATCTCCTTGAAAAGAAAATTTGGGACATCACTGAGTTATAGGATGTTACAGCCCAGGCTTTCTTATGTCACTCACAACATTTTAAATCCTCCTGCTGAGCAATTTGCTCTTCACTCTCAACATATATCTGACTAAAAGCCCCCAACAATAGCCATGCCACTCCCTCAGCACTTGACTGTCTTGAGATTTCTTTTACAATATTAATGAGTCCACTGTGCTTAATCTCAGTCTCAGGCAATGTCTGTGGACAGGTCCAAAATACAGACAAACTTTCTTCCAGACCATAACACAAATCAGCTGCAGTCCAAAAACCAATGCAGTCCTTCTTCCCAGCAGAAACCTCCCCAGCCTGGTCATTACAGGCAGGCTTTCTATCAGCATTCAGGTCTTCTGATGCTGATGGCATTCCAGCTCCTCATGAGTAGGCGACCTCCCCAAACCTTTCCTATCCCTTCCCATAAGCCATTTCCAAAAGCTCATAATCCACATTGTCAGGTATAGTCGCAGCAACAACCCCACTTCTCTGGTATCAAATTCTGCCTCAACTACTTTCTTACTCTTTGCTGAGACAAAATACCAACACTCATATTTAAGGAGGGAAAGGTTTATTTAGCTCACAGTTGGTGGAGGTTTCAGTCTATACTCGGCTGGCTCCCAGGCAGAGTGGCACATGGCAGAGGGCAGCAGTTCATGGCAGCAGAAACAGCAAAGAGTGAAGGGAAGGGCAGCAGCTACAGCTTCTAGCCAGCCTTTCTCCCCTCCTTGTATTATAAACCAGCTACACTGGGGCTAGGGGAGTAGAACTCACACAGTGTCCATGCCCTCCTCTTATACAAGATAAGGATGTTTACAAACTAAGAATCTAGCCGGGCGTGGTGGCTCACGCCTGTAATCCCAGCACTCGGGAGGCTGAGGCAGGAGGATTGGTACGAGTTCGAGACCAGCCTGGGCTACAAAAGTGAGCTCAAGGCCAGCCTGAGCTGCATAGCGAGACCCTGTCTCAAAAAGACAAAAAGACAAAAAAAAAAAAAAAAAAAAAAAAAAAAAAAAAAAAAAAAAAAAAAAAAAAAAAAAAAAAAAAAAAAAAAAAAAAAAAAACTAAGAATCTTGACTCTCAGCTGAGTGACCTAATTAAACTTCTAAACTTCTCAAGTTGACACACTATATCAACCAGTACACTGATTCTCTCTTGTCCCATGCATACTGACCAATCTTGGGTTCAGGATCTGTGTCTCCCCGTGGGCCTCCTCAGGGCCCAGGAAGGATGGGGTGTTCAGCAGGCTCCTGCCCCCATGGAAGATGGGTGAGTTTTTAGAAAGCACCTCAAGGGTGCAAGACGCTGCAGAGAAAAGATGCCCCCAAGTCTTTCCTGAGAATGTTATTTTATTTATCTATTTTTAGTTTTTTGGTTTTTTTTTTGTTGTTGTTTTTTTTGTTTTTGTTTTTGTGTGGCTGGCTCTGCCTGCCCTGGGGACAGCGCTGGCACAGCATGTGGTGCTGAAGATCAAGCTATGTTCCTGCATTTCCCTAAGTTTGCCTAAGCAGGTGCTTTAGACTGATGAGCTATCTTGCCAGCCCAAGGGAACACAAATTTTTTTGTTATTATTTTTTATTTTTTGGTGGGGCTGGGGTTCGAACTCATGACCTTGTACTTGCCAAGCAGCCACTTGTGCCATGGAGCTATCTCCCCAGCCCAGGAACACAATTTTAAAGACAGTAAAGATGAAGTAAAGCCCAGACACCCCCACATTTTGAAACCCGGTGAGTGAGGCAGGAAGAAATACTCCCATCCATTCCTAAGGAATATGATTTGCGTTAAATTACATCAAGTTGATGTGATGTAATATGACAAGCCCCCCATGAAATACATAAATCAAGGCACCCCATAAATTTAAAGGAATAACAGTTCTTTTCAAGAAGTGGCTAATTACTCATAAACAGCTGATATTTTATTGCCACTAAAGTCAGTAGCAGGTTTTTAATAGCCGTAGCATTTTGTAACTCAAGCCTTTCATAACACAGGCCTGAGGAAGTCCAGTTTTACCTGTTTGTGGCACCCTTGGGGCCTGAGAAGATCCGACCAAGTGGACCCCCTCAGGAGTGGTCCTCGTAGCAGGCCTGAGCCTCTTCATCTCAGGGCGCAGCCCAGCAATGACGCCTCCTCCTTGTTTGAGAAGGGCCGCCTGAGAGCAGCCTCTGTGCTCAGGACTTGGCCTGGCAACTCCTACATGTTCCACGTCAGTGGGCAGCAAAGGAACCATCCAAGCCAGCTGCAGAGGCCTAGACAGACACCTACTTCTCTCTGCACGTGCACACCAGAGCGCTTAGAGGGGAGTTCCCCCTCTCCCACCTCAGCCCTGAAGTCTGAGTGATGTGTAGCTCCAAATTCTAACTACAGGGCCAATCTGAGCCAATCAGAAGATTCCATCTCCAACCATAGTCATTTATCCAAGGCTCAACACATGACCTAGGTAGGCCAAGAGAATGAGGATCACCTCGGAAGGAAGGTACAGTGTGTCTCAGATATGCAGTGAAGTTTGGAGCTGTGGCAGCCACTTTGTTACCTAGAGAAGTCTGAGGCAACTGTTCAGTGACATTGTTGAGGTCACCTGAATGTGGAATCTTCTGCCAATTGTATTTAATTTTATATATTTAATTTTTGAGAACAAGTCTTGTTGTTAAATTACCAAAGCTGGATTCAAACTTAGGATCCCCCTGCCTCAGCCTCCCAGAGTATTGAGATCATTAGCAGATACCAACATGCTTGGCTCTATCTTTACATTTTTTTCCATTGAGCTCATTCTAACCTAGACCAACCCAAGCCCAGTGGGTTCCTGGCACCTCCTGAGTCACAGTCCCCCAAAAAACCCCTCTCCCAGGTATCTCTTTATCATTTGCCTAGGTATCTAAAATTCTGCCCTTAGATCCTTCCCCTCAAGCTTTGCTCATTTGCTTCCAGGAAAAGTATTTTTCTTTTATTGTACTGAAAGTTGAACTCAGCACCTTGCCCTTGCCAGCCAGGTCTTGTGCCACTGAGCTATCTCCCGGCACTGAAGAGTAACTTTACATGCGTGTGGTTATGGTGTTCCAGGTGTCTGCACAGTCAATGGGTTCCTCTTCTGAGGGGTTTTGTCCTTTTTCACGCTCGACTCCTGCCCAAGGACACTCCTGTTCCTGTCCCAAGCCTAAGGACAGCCAAATGCACTATCACAGAGATGCCTCCCCCGCTTCTCTAGACCCACACCACAAACCCTATGAGCTCTGCAGAGGGGAACCAGCCTGCACTGGCTAAGTAGGAACTTCTTCCCCAGAGCATCATGATTCCTACTGGTGTGTGCATGCATACATGCATGCGTGCATGCGTGCATGTGTGTGTGTGTGTAAGAGCACATGCATGTGTGTGTGCATGTGTGTGTGTGTGTGTGTGCGTGCGCGCAATGCTCTCCAACTTGCTCTTCATGAGCCATAAGGTCAGTAAGGGCCTAGAAAGCCAAAGGACCAGGCTACAATCCAATGCTTCTGTGACATGTTAAGGCCCCCCGTAGCCCACCGTGTGTGAGTCCAGGGCTCCAATAGGCCAGCATCAGGAACCTAGGAGCAGGTAGAGAGTTAAATGGAAAACGGAGCTGCAGCCAGGCCTCATGGCCTGGAGACAACAAGTGTGCCCGAATCAGCATCAGCGGAGGCCCAGGGAGGCTCCCAGGTGGCTTCCATGTGCTCTCAGAAAGCAGCGGCCATATCAGCCCTAGCAGAGGATATGGCAGCGAGCATGCTGCCTGGACCCCGGGAACCTTGCCCTGTGTCTCTTCTTCCAGAAACCATGTTTGCCCCTGGCAGGGAGCCTGAGAGACCTGTGTTGGCCTCCACTGGAACCCAAGCCTGACCTGCCCCCTCCTTTCTGCAGCCCTCCAGGGAGACCACTCCTGCCTCTTTGCACCACAGCTGCTACTGTTGAACCCTGCGCCTCCCTGGGAGCCTGGGAGGAAGTCCCACCCTCGAAAATCTCACACATGGGGCAGCCCTCAGTGGCTCCCAGTGGAACAGGCTCAGCGGGCTGTTGATCCTGTCATCTTGTCGCCGAGATTCAGCTGGCCAGGGCTGGCGGGTGCTGCCTCCAGCCTATCAAGCTCCTTGTTCACCCCCAGCTACCTGTATAGCACAGTTCCCCCATGCTTAGCCACAGAAGAAAAAGAGGATTTACCCACGCAGTGCTCATTGATTCACTCACATGACCCAAGACAGAACAGTGACACAGTCACCCACTACCTCCTCTGTTACCATAAGCTCTATGAAGGCAGCATCAATGCTTCCTTTGGCTATTGGTGCATCTCTAATCCCCACCTCAGTGCTAGAAACATCCGGAACATGTTTCTTTTACTTTTTTTATTGTAATATATGCAGAATACTTGTGCTGAATATTTACTGAGTAGATGGGGAAGTCAATGCAGAAAAAGATGAGTGGATGGATGGATGGATGGATAGATGGGTGGGTGGGTGGATGGATGGATGGGTGGATGGATGGATGGATGGATGGGTGGATGGGTGGATGGATGGGTGG
>PVJA010012666.1:22333-51444 GCA_004027025.1 Myocastor coypus | reverse complement strand
CCTGGCACCATAGAAAATCTTTAAAGTATAACTCTAACTGTATGAAAAGCTGCTTATACCTTAGTTAGTAAAAGATCCAAAGAAAGTGTTGCTTGGTTTGGGCTTTTCAAACTGTGTTCATTTGGAAGCTGGTTCCCACTCTGCCAACTTGAATTTCCTATGTAATCACCAAAATGGTCATGGTTTTAAGTGTATAGAAAGTTACAGTTTTGCTTCTGAGTATTATTTGTATTTTTTAAGTTTAGTTGATAGATGACTTGAAATTGAAATAGTACTTTCATAAAGAAAAATTTATTTTCTTTCTATTTTTATTTTGTATTTATTTCTAATTGACAAATAATACTTGCATATATGTATGGGTATATTGTGATGTTTTTTTTCTATGTATGTATTACAGAAAATTCAGCGACACTAATTAACATATCAATTACTTCACTAATAACATTTTTTTTGTGTTGAGTAGGTTCAAAATATATTTCCTTGGTGAATTAAAAGCATACAATAATTATATTACTATTAATAAATGTGGTCACCATGAAATATAATATCTCACTAAAACTTGTTCCACTGTTGTAAATGTAACTTTATATCTTTTAAGCCACATATTCCTTTCTCCATTCCCCTTTTTTCCTGCTACTCCTTGTCTTTCTGTTCTTTGTTCTATGAGATCTGTGTTGTTAGATTCTGTATACAAGTGACATGATACAGTAGTCTCCTAGAGAACTGCGTGCTAAGTGATACAGGGTACACACAATAAGTGTTTCACATGGCTCGCCACTCATTATGATTCCATGGCAGATTAAACTTACCCACATTGTTTTAAGTGGTTGTGTTTCCTTATTTTAGAGGTTGACTAGTATGTCACACAGGTGTTGTGCACCTATACACCTATGTATGCACATACATGCCTCATATGGGACACACATATATGTGTATACACACATCACATTCTCCCATCCATCCACTAGGGAACACTTAGGTTGATTGCATATCTTGGATACTGTGAATAATGCTGAAAAATGTTATTTAGAAAACTGGATATTCACAAGCAGCATAACGAAATTGGACGCTTATTTACATCATATATGAAAATCAACTCAAAATGAATTAGACTACTTATAAGACCTGGAAGCATAAAACTACTAAAATAAAACATAAAGAAAAACTTTGTGACTTTAATCTGAGCAACAATTTTTTTCAGGAACACTAAATAGAATTATTGTATGATTCAGCAATGCCACTTCTGATCATGTATCCAAAGGAACTAAAATTAGGCATCAAAGAGCTATCTGAGCACCATATTCTTTTCAACAGTATCCATAATGCTTAAGACATTAAAAACATCCCAAGTCTTTATCAGTCTTTATCATATATATATATATATATATATGAATATTGATCTTCTATACATATAAATATACATATTCATCTTCTGGTTATCAGTAATTTTAATAAAGGAGTCTCTCCACTCTGATTTGATATTGTACAAGCCAAAATTACTATATTCCATACTTTGTATATACTGCAGATGGTAATTAATTTAAAGATCTAAGAACTAAGCATTTATAGTATAGGCCTATTTTCTAAGTTGAAATATGTTCAAAGTAAATTCAAAAGTTTTCGGCAAGTTGACATATAAGAAGAGACAGAAAGATAAAAACAAAACAGATGATATTCATGGATTCCAAAAATCAGTTTATATTTTAAAATCGTATTTGAGATGAAGAAGAAATACATAACATAAGATTGACTTTTATTGGGGCAAAAAAAAAACCAGAGCAATCATTTGGAATCATGTGCGGCTCCTCGACTCAGAAAACGCATAATTTATGAGTGACTTGGCAGTGAAAAAGGAGCCTTTGCTTATTTGGCCTGCCCCTAGGTGGTGATAAAAGTGCTGCAACATAGAAAAGACAAACACAGGAAGACAAATAGAAGTGGAGCATGAAGTTCTTTTCAGAGGATTCTGACTTTGATATCTTTTTGTTTGGGATGTGTTGGCTCAAGTTACCTGATATTGTTCACATCTTCACTCCCATGAACCAACAAAACACTAAGCGTTTTCTGATTCCTTCTTTTCACCCTCCCTTTTCCCACTAAATTTGGCTGCAATACAATTTTGGACACTTATTTCCTTAACTGTCACTCTTCATTCCCCAAACTTCAGGGTTTTTTTTTTTTTTTTTCATATATTTATTTGCTGTTTTCACTTATCTGAAAAATATCAATTCAATTTAGATGTCCGTTTTTAAATTGGAATTTTAAGCCAGGCGTGGTGGCGCACGCCTGTAATCCCAGCACTTGGGAGGCTGAGGCAGGAGGATCGGTGAGTGTTCCAGACCAGCCTGGACTACAAAACTGAGCTCAAGGCCATCCTGAACTGTACAGCGAGACCCTGTCTCAAAAAGACAAAAAAAAAAAAAAAAAAAAAAAATTGGAATTTTAAATTTGGGCATGTGATATTTTGAATTCTTTATATATTCTTAGATCCAGTCCTTTTGCCAAAAAGTAGCTGGTAAATTACTTTTCCCATTCTATGAGTTGTCTCTTCACTTGGTTAGAATTTTTCTCTTGCTGTGTAAAATGTTTTTAATTAGATATGCTTCCACTTGTGGGATTATTTGTAAGGATTTCTGTGAAATTAGAGTTTTGTTCATAAAATCCATGGTGACAGCTATGTCTTCAACTTTATCTGTCCTATCTTGCAGATTCAGAGGTTCTGTTTTAGTATTTAGATCTTTAGTCCATTTTTATATTAATTTTGTGCAAGATAAGGTACATGGGGCCAGGTTTAACATTTGTCATGTAGAAAGACAGTTTTCCCAGAACCATTTATGAAAGATGTTGTTGGGGGCTGGAGAGATAGCTCAGGGGCACAAGTGCCTTCCTTGCAAGTGCAAGGTCCTGAGTTCGATCCCCAGTTCCAGAAAAAAAAAAAAAATTGGGCATGGTGGTTGCATACATGTAATCCCAGCTGAGGCAGGAGGATTGGTGTCAGTTCAAGACTAGCCTGGCCTACAAAAGTGAGTTCAAGAACAGCATAGCGAGACCCTGTCTCAAAAAGACAAAAAAAGAGAGAGAGAGAGAGAGAGAGAGAGAGAGAGAGAGAGAGAGAGAGAGAGAGAGAGAGAGAGAGAGAAAAAGAAAAATAACTTTCTTTCAGTGAAAATGCTTGGCCCATTTGTCAAAGATCAGATAGCTGGGTGTTCTTGCAGTTGTTTCTATATATTCTATTCTGTTTGATGATATCTGACTCCAATTTCACTGAGTACCACCCTGTTTATAGTAAAAAGCCTGTGTAGTATGACTTTAAGTCACGGCTTGTAATGCCCCTTGCCTTGTCTATATTGCCCAGAATTGCTTCTGAAAGTCTAGATCTCTTCTGCTTCCATATAGATATCATAATTATTATCTCTAGTTCTGAGAGATATACCTTTGATATTTTAATCAGTTGCATTATATCTGTATAAAAGCATTGGAAGTATGGACATATTTTCCACATAGGTATTACATATTCAAAAAGCGAGGATATCATTCTATTTTCTGATATCCTCTTCAATCTCCTATTTCAGTGTACCATAGATTTCAGTGGAGATGACTTTCTTTTTTTTCTTTTAATAAGAAATGACAATGTGACATTTTCAAAAACACCTTAGTTGTACATTCCCAGTCATTGATACAGTGCATATTGTCCTCATAGCAGTTATACAGAACACATATAGACATGATAATTTTTCTAATCATTGTTGGTACAAAAAATTTCTTTTCATTGAACTAAGAGAAAGTAGTTGTGTACATAGTCCAGTATTCCATAATTGCAGTGGGTTATTGGCAGAACTAGCAATGTCAGAAGCTGTTGCTTTAAGCCTTTTATAGCTCAGCATAGTGTTCTAGCTTTACGTTTTATGCCTTGTGGTTAAACTTCTCTGCTGGGTGGTTAAGGGCATGTAAAAGCAAGACCTGTATAATAAAAAAATGGAATTTTTTTTTTATCTACCAAAGTCAGTCAATTCCCCTCAGGATTTACTTTAAAACTATATACAGTACTTTGTAAAACTGTTGTTAGTGTCAGGCATCTGGATGAGTCACAGCCGTTGCTTGACCAGTTTGCTCTCTGTGAAGGCCTGAGACAATGTTTTCTCTCTAGTAACTCTCCTTAGGTACACTGTACATTGTCAATCTATTTCCGCTGTGGTCCCATAATCTCCTTGAACAGAAAATTTGGGAAACCACTGAGTTACAGGATGTTACAGCACAGATTCTCATATGTCCTGTGTCCTCACTCCCCTTGGAGGACTAGGGCCAAAATATTGGTTATCCTCGTAGCCCTTATTTTTCTCTAATTTTTGGTTTATAAACTTATATTCTTAACCCTTTAGAAGAGAAGCTTCTTGATACTATTACTCTATAACATAGGCACTTAAGCTTAACACTACTGTCTTTCTGAATATCGAACATCTTAACTTGGAATTGATATTTTCCCATCAATCATTGATATTCTAATAAATTCCTATACAATGTGATAAAAGAAGTTACATTTTTACACAGACATTTAGAAATCTAAGTATATACAAAATTATAGCCAGTCAATCCTATGGCATTTTTCCTAGTTTCTTACTCTCATTTAATGTCCTTTTTTGTTTTTTTGTAAACCAGTCATTTACTTGAGAGAGAGTATAGCAGTAACTGAAATTACATTAGAAGCAGCACAAATCTAAAAGACAAGAATAACAGGCATTCCAAGCATAATTTTAGTGTTACCCATTGCTATCCTCATTGTAAAAAATATTTTGGTGGTTCTTAGGACCATTATCTAGTTCATCCTGTGAATATAAGTGTTGGTTTTGCTCCTACCTTGTTTTCTATCTTTTCTGTTTGCAGTCACTTAGTTGTTTAATGCTCAAGTACTTGATTTCCATTCAGCTGTGTTATGTCTTTGCATTTTTATTTCTTCTTTTGAATTTTTATACTATGGAGACTATATGATATTTGCACATGTGGGTCTGGTTTATTTCACTTATGAGTATGTTCAAGATACATCCACTTATATATGAAGTCTTCTAGTTTATCGTTCTTTATAGCTGAGTAATATTCCATTATATAAAAATACATCTTTTTCAACCATTTTTCAGATGATGGGCATTTTGGTTATTTCCAAGATTTGGCTATCACAAATTGTGCTGCTATGAACAGAGGTGCACAGGTATCACTATGATGTGATGTTTTTATTTCTTCTGGGAAAATTTCAGGAGGGGGATAGTTGGATTGAATGGGATTTCCAGTTTTAATTTTTTAAGGAGCTTTCACACTGCTCTCTGTAGTGATTGCATGAGTATGCATTTCCACCAGCAATGGAGAAGGGCTCTTCCCCCACAGCCTCTCCAACATTTGTTGTTGGTTGATTTCTTTATGATAGCCATTCTTCCTGGGGTTAGATGGTATCTAAGTGTTGTTTTGATTTGCATTTCACAAATGGCTAGCAATGTGGAGAATTTCTTCATGAATTTATAGGCTTGTTGAACTTTCTCTGAGAAGTGCGTGTTCATCTCAAATGCCCATTTCTGGACTAGGTCTTTGAATTTGGGGACCCTAATTTTTTTTAGCTCTTTATAAATTCTAGATAGAAGACCCTTGTCTGAATACTTATTAGTTAATTAATTTTTTAAAAGAAATTTGTGGGTTGTTGTTTTACTTTGTTGGTAATTTCTTTTGACATGCAAAAACTTCTCAGCCCTGGGGGTGGGGCTGGTTCAGCATGTGGTGCCCAGGATCAAACCATGGCTCCTGTGGTTGCCTAAGCTTGCCTAAGCAGGCACTTTAGACCACTGAGCTATTTTGCCAGCCAGAAGTGGATGCTTATAATACATGACATTATACAGTGATAGTACTATAGTCCATTAAATAGTTCTGTTGGTCCACATTGAAGTTTGCACCATGGACTTTGTGGGCATTGTTATCATTAGCTTTTCTGAGATTTCCTACTCCATAGTGTTATAAAGATTAAACTTTAGAAATATCCAAATAAGCACAATCATGTCTTATTTCCAAATACAAGGATAAGATTTTCAAGGACTGGATGCATCCCATTAGAATGATTTTGAGTCCATCTTTTCCTTCCACTTATTCATTCTTCCTAGATAGAACCACAGGCAGGGACTTTAGTTGACTTAGAAAGAGTATGTAGTTTTGAAAGATCATTGGATGTTTGTGGAATTTCTATGGTGGCTGGAACACTAGATTCAAAGACTTACTCATGCAGAAGAGAAATGATGCAACCAGAACCACAGGAAAACCAGGCCCTAGAAGTCCTCAGTGCAGACCTAAGGCTAATAATAATTTCTATCATGTGAAGTCCAACAGATGATGTTTAAGGAATGTGCAACAATTTATAGTGCTGGCCTTCAGTACATGGCCAAGGGGATCTTAAGGAAAGCTCAGTAATCAAGACAAATAATATTTTATTAAGTTTATTTTTTTGCATTAATGCAGGTTTGTGATAGGTGATGAATGAATTCATTGTGGGAAGTTGCTACAATAGATGTTACATCTTAATGCTTTTACTTCTTCTTGCCCTCTATACCTCTCCCTCCATCTTTGAATTCCATTCTCATCTGCAAAAGGTCTGTCTTCCTTTTTTCTACAATCAACCTTTTATTTTGCTCTTTAAATAATTTATCCTCTTGGTTTCTGTTGTGAAATATACCATGTACCATTTAATCATTTGGGTCTAGTTTGCCTCATTTAGTATTGTAGTCTCAATGACTCAACATTGTCCTTCTTTATGGCTGAGTGACACTCCGTTGTATGTATTTCTTTATTTGTTCATCTGCAGTGAGCATGTATGCTACTTCCAAGATTTGACTATTTTGATTTATACTGCTATGAATATAGTTATGTATGTATCACTGTAATATGATATGTTTAACATTTTAAGTCATGTACCTAGGAGAAGAATAGATGAATCAAATTATATTTCTATTTTTAAGATTTTGAAGATTATTCTTACTGTTTCCATAGTGGTTGCATGATTTTCCTTCTGAGCAACAACGTACAAGGGCTCTTTTTCTCTCATAGCTTCATGAGCATTTGTTATTTTTTGAGTTCTTGATGATAGCCATTCTTTCTGGAGTAAGATGGAATTTCAGTGTTAATTTGTTTTGTATTTTTCTACAACCAAAGATTCTGAACATTTTTTTTGCGTACTTATTGGCTGTTTTTATTTCTTCTGAGAAGTGCCTATTCATTTCAGTGGCCCCCTTTTTAAAAAGTGTATTTAGTATAGGGTCTTCAGGGTCGCACTACACAGATCAGACTTATAGTGACCCTCCTGTTTTCCCTGTTGGATTGCAGGTGCATGCCACCATGCACAGTCTCAGTCGCCCTCTCAGCACACCCTGAGCACACCAGCATGGCGCACCAAGGATGGAATCCCAGTCCCTGCATCTGCCTAAGCAGGTACTTTGATGCACTGAGCTATGTGGCTATCTCTTCAATGGTCCATTTCTTGAATCACACTTTTGTTTTCAGGGCCCTAATTATTTCAAGTTCTGTGTATGTTCCAGATATTAATTCTTTCAATGAAGAATAACTGGCAGAACACTTTTCCATTGTTTAGATTGTCTCTCCACTGTATTGCTTCCTTTGCTGCATAGAATCTTTTTAATTTGATAAAAATTGATAATTGGTGTTATTTTTGTGTAAATGGAATTATGTTCCGAAGCTTGTAAGGCAAATTATATTTTAATAAAATCTTTTAAAAATAAAGACCAATGGAAAAAATGCATGATTGACAATGTTTTAAATAAGGATGGAATAATGATAAAAGATAAACAATATGAAGTACAGAATGAGGAAGGATTTTGTGTTCACATGTGTGTGTGTGTATTAGAAAGAGCAGGTCAAGATAGGATGAATTTGAATTATATATATATTTTGTTTCAGTTTTAAAACATGTTAGTAGTACATTTCAATACTTGATACAATGCATATTGTTGTCCTCCTTGAATTATATTTCAAATTTATTCAGGAACTCAAGATATGGTAGAGCTAGAGATATTAATGTAATGATCTTGGTCAAAGAGGTGTAGTGGAAGTCATAGGACAAGAAGAAATTTTCTATGGAAAAACAGAGAAGAGAATGGAGGACTACAGAACAACCACACTTAATTAGGAGGAAAGGAATTGGAGCCAGTGGGAGAAATGAGGAAGGCAGCTGGACAACCTGGACATAATGTTTTCCCAGAGACCATGAAGGAAAATACTGTGAAGATGAAGAGGTAAAAGAAATTAAGGACATTAAACAAATTGCAACAAGTGAGACAGGCATATGAACTATCCTTTATAAGCATTTGACACATGCCAGTGGATTTAACACACACACATACACACACACACACACGCACACACGCATACATACACACACATTTGCTCTAATTATCATACAAACTATGAAACAGACATCACTTTCAGATGTTATATGAGGAAATACAAAGATACTGTATTATGACTTGTGTCAAGATGGCCCTCTAAAGCCTCAGGCAGTTAGGGGGCAGGCTGAACCTAGAGATTATTGTTCAGTGCCAGAATTATGGGTGTGAGTGCTGCACCCACCGTAAGGTGGGTAGCTTATGTAGAATACAGGGGACAGAGTCTTCTCACATGCTCCTCCCTTTTTGCATTTGTTGCTGTTGCTGCCTTACACTGCCATGAACTGCTGCTCTCTGCCATGTGCCACTCTGCCTTGGAGACAGCCAAGTACGGATGGAAACCTCCACAAGCTGTGAGCTAAATAAACCTTTCCTTCCTTTATTTTGGCATTAAGTATTTTGTCTCACCAATGAAAGAAAAGTAACAAAGACATATTGAGTGTCAAAGAATAGGCTTGAGGTCACACAGTACTAAGTGACAGAGGGATATGGATCTGAGGTCTATCTGAATGCAAAGATCATGTGGTCTGGTGTTTCCTGCTAGACTCAGTTTTATCTGTGTTTGATTACCAGGGTCTAGTAAAGCTTTGTTAAAATCTAGGTGCTGAAGCATCAATGTCTAAAAGATTCTGATTTTAATTCTGGAAGTCTAAGGAAATTCCTAGGAGACGAAGTCAAGCTTATCTACAGTTTAACAACTTTATTGTACAACAACTTTATTGGACAAGATGCTAAACACACTCAATAATTTGTTACTTTCATAAGAAGAGCAGTGATTGAATGAAGCATATTTGTTTTTCTATTCAAAAGGTGATTTTTAGAATTTCAGCGTCAAAGACGACTTAATATTATTTCACAATACAGAATTGCTTCATTTCAATAGCCAGAAAGTGAGTAACAAAGCAAAATCATGGGGTGTACTGGGCTCAGTTTCTGCAAATTTACAAAACATAACCTGTAGGAAATTACCTTCTATCACTACTTGAGCCTATATAATGTAACAGCATATTTTATTTCCTTTATTATTTAGTTATTTGAGTTATGCTTTTCTGTAATTATCACTTTGCTTATAAAAAAGGTTGCCTGCTTCATTAAAGAAGTAAATAGGAGCAAAAAATCTTGCTTTGGAATGAGTTTCTCTTCAATATTTTACTAAATGTCATTGTTATTTAATTTAACATTAGGTTTTGATTATCTTAGTGTAGTTCATAAAGTAGCCTATGTATAGTTCCCCCTAATAATTTGTTTTTGTTTTATTTGACATTCAGCATAATGTGTTACATATAATGAATGTTTAATATTGTTGTTTGTTAAATAAGGTACAGAAAAAATGGAAAATAACATGTTTGTTGATGTGGTAGCTATAGGAAACTAGTAAACATTGACTTCTGAAAACTACACTTACAAAAACATAATTAGAAACAAAATACAAGCTTGAATAAGCATTTTCATGATATTATACAACTTTTTATAAAATACCAGAGATTTTACATGATTTGTGATTTCTATGCATGCTATAGAGTCCTATTACTTATTAAATTAAAAATATAAGTACATATTATTATACACAGTTAGAAGTGATTTATACCAATAGTGCCTGTGCCAGGTAACAAAGCAACATTTTTTTTTTTTTCGTCTTTTTGAGACAGGGTCTCGCTATGCAGTTCAGACTGGCCTTGAGCTCACTTTTGTTGCCCAGGCTGGTCTTGAACTCTCACCAATCCTCCTGCCTCAGCCTCCCAAGTGCTGGGATTACAGGTGTGAGCCACCATACCCAGCTACAAAATAACATTTTAATACCAGAATTACATATATAATGTACAAATATTGACTGTTCTGATGAAATTTAGCATTATCTTCTTTTTATTTTCAATGAGCAAAATAGATTTATTGGGGGAAAAGAAAGTTCCTGTCTGAGAAAAGAAAAGAAGGGGGGTCCTGAGCCAGTTGTCCCAAGCATTATTTTCTGACCTTTCATTAAACCATAATACTTGAGATCTGTACAGGTTATAATCTATGTTCATGTGTCTCCCAGAAGCCTTGTGCAGACATGGGTGGGTTTCTAGAGCTTGTGATTAATTCATGATCAATACTGGGATTTGGATGTCAGTGCTGGATTCACCTTGAGGTGGGCATCCTGCATACAGTATAAGGGAAGGATAGAAGCTTACTCTCCCATTTCTCCCTTTTTGTTCTTGCTGATTTGCTGTTTTCTGCCATCATAAACTGTTGCCCTCTGCCATATACCATCTGCCTTTGAGCTAGCTGAGTATGGGTAAAACCTCCACAAACTGTGAGTAAAGCAAACCTTTCCTTTCTTAATCCTGGACATCAGGTATTTTGTGTCAGCAAAGAGAGAGAAAAGTAATTAAGAGAATGTAGTACCAGAAGTAGAGTTGTTGCTGTGAATATACTTGATCATGTGGTTCAAGATTTTTTGGGAATAGCTTATGGGTAAAATTTGGGAAGGTTCAAAGATGTCAACTGAAAGAGTAGAGCTGAAACACCTAGGTTATTCTGTCTGGGAGATTCTGGTGAGAGCTCAGAATACTGGAACGGTGATAAAAATCCACAGACAAAGACTGGACATGGCAGGTTTCTGCTGGGAAGAAGGACTGTATTGGCACTATTATTGGGGGCTTTTAGCCACTTTTACATTGTGAATCATGAGCAAAGAGCACATAGGATGATTAATGATTTTGTCGGTTTGGACAGACTGCTGAGAAGCAGTAAGAGAAAAGAAAAGTTGACCTGAGAGCATTACAAAATGCAGCAAAACTCCATGTTCTAGAGCCTCAAAACTGCAAAAGTGAAAGACTGCCTTGACTGGGAAACTGAAGAGCAACAAATTCCTGAAGGATGGCAGCCATTCTATACGTTAGCATGGTAACAGCAGCTGCATGAGGTCACCAAATAGTGGCAACCAACAGAATTTGTTTCTCAGAATTTGATTCCAGTCAGAGCTGAATCTCAGAGCTCAAAGATCCAAGCACTCAGTATCTATATCTAAGAGAGAAGAAAGCCTGGCTACTCCTCCAGCTGGCAGCAGGCTTTGTCATCATCCACATGGCACTGGTTTTAGATGCATGCAGAATATAAGAGTTCTGAGGGTAAGAAGGTTTCCACCCAGATTTGCTAAGGGTTTGGGAGGCCAGGCAGTGTGCTCCTGAGAAGGCTGTGACTGTGAAGCCGAGCTGTAGTAGATATCCCAGAATTTTCAAACGTCCAGGAACTTGGATCATCTAAAGAAAGCTGCAAGAATTAATTAGAATGGGCTTGAAAGAGCATCCCTAGGAGATACAGTAACTGGAAGTGGCATATAGTAAGCTTACAACTTACTATAGATGACTCCAGATGTTCCACATAGAGTTGCAGGACTTAATGTCTACTCAGTTAGAAGTCAGACTTGTGTTGGTCCCATTCCTTTGTATCTCCCTGTTTGTACCTTTTGGAATAGTAATGTTTATCATGTACCACTGAATGTTGGAAGTGTTTAACTTTTCATTTATACAGGGGCTCACAGCTAAGAGTTTGTCTTACATTTGGGAGGAGGCTTGGGACTTGGACTTTTCAGCAATGCTGAAACTGTTAGGACTTCATTAACCCTTAGAGATGGACTAAACTAGCTTTTGTGTAAAGGGATATGCATGAGTCTTTGAGGGGCTTGGGTCCAATGTTATGGTTTGTGTCTAACTGTCCTCCCAAAGCCTCATGCAGTCAGTGGGACAGGTGTCTATATTTTGTGACTGATACATGGTTCCATTCTGAGATTGTGGGTGTGAGTGCTACACTCTCCCTGGGGCAGCTCACATGCACACAATATAAGGAAGGGGAATAGGCTTGCTCATCTTTCCTCCCTGTTTGCTCTTTCTGCTTTTGCTGTTTTCCACTGCCATGAACTGCTTGCCTCTGCCATGTGACACTCTGCCTTGGAACCAGCCTACTATCGGCAGAACCCTCCACAAACTGTGAGCAAAGCGAAACTTTTCTTGCTGAGTTTTGAGCGTCAGGTATTTGGTCTCAGCAATGGGATTAAAATAACTTAAGAAGTATAAATGCTTACTCGACAGGATTCAAACCACTCTGCAAACACTGAACATCATTTTGAATATCAGTGGCTAAATCCTCCTTAGTAATGATCTCTATGCCTGTGCCCTCCTGGTCAGTAGCATGAGACCTTACAGAACTTCATGCAGGCTCCAATTTTAGCAATAATGGAACAAAAAGTTTTTTTTTTTTTTTTGTCTTTTTGAGACAGGGTCTCACTATGCAGTTCAGGCTGGCCTTGAGCTCCCTTTTGTAGCCCAGGCTGGTCTCGAACTCACACCAATCCTCCTGCCTCAGCGTCCCAAGTGCTGGGATTATAGGTGTGAGCCACCATGCCCGGCAAAAAGTTTTTAATCTGTATTTTATTTTTCGAATTTTTCAAAAATATTTATTCCTATGTCTCTAAATTTATACATATCTAACATAAAATTCAAAGATTTATTTTACTCAGAATATGAAGTATGCACACTAGAAAAATAAAAATTAATGCTAGTGGGAAATCCCATCAACCAATAAACAATGAATAAAAGTTATGTTTAGTAGCCTATACCTCCCCATAGTAAAAACAAGATTAAAACTGCATAAATAGTAACACTACTTAGAAGTGAGAGATGTATTTCACTTCACCTTACTTAATTAGAAGATGGCATATATTGAATTTAAAGATAATGGCTTCCACAAAAATATATTATGTTGATGTTTTTATAACGAAGACTACAGATACATAATTCAGATATCTGCAAGTGATTTAAAAAAAGAATCCATCAGGAATACATTCTGGGAAAGCTCCACTTGGGACTGTATTTCCCAGAAAATTTAGGAGGGAGTGCTGATATCGAATTTTCCATTGAAGTTGTATGTTCTTCTACTATATTAGAAAATTTCGCAGGTTTTTCAAAATAGGTTTAACTATACAAGTTTTCTCTCTAGTTGGTCCTCTTTTACAGATAGCCAGAGTTTGAGGTTTTGCCCCAAGTCATATAGTTATTAAATGATAGAGTTTAAGACCCAATTTTTCTGAGGAAAAAAGTGGGCATGACTCAGTTCTGTGTCCTAAAGTGTAGAGGATGTGCCTTGGGTTAGCTGTTTATGCCCTAGAATGTTGTGATGGTTGATTCATTGTGTCAACTTAAGAACTTTGGAAGCTTTACTAAGTGACTCAGGAATTCCATGTCCTGAGGTGCAGAGGACCCGCTATGGTTCCAATATGAGGGAGAGAAAGAGGCTTGCTCTCCTGCTTTTTGCTCTTGCTGCTTTTGCTATCTTCTGCTGTCCTGAACTGCCCTTTGCCATGTGCCATGTGACTTGGAGTCAGCTGATTATGGAGTAAATCTTCCACACACTGTAAGCTAAATAAATCTTTTCTTTAACTTTTCATGTTGGATATTTTATCTAAGCAATAAAAGAAAGTAACTAAGACACTTTTGCTCAGCTGAGAAAGTTCTGGGAGATGAACACTGTCCAAAAACTATGGAGGTAAGTATTGAAAGGCATTAAATACATTACTGTATTGTTGTCTCCTTTTATCTGTAATTTTTCTTTTATAGTTCTAGCTACTTACTGCAGTAAACCCTGTTTTAAAAAATTAAGTAGAATATTCTGTGACCAATTATTTTTATTCCTTTTCCTTAGTTTTGCTGTATAGTCCAGTTTGGTCACGGACTTACTCTGTAGCCTATGCTATTCTCAACCTTGTGATAGTTTTCCTGCATCAGCCTCCCAAGTGCTGTGATAACAAGTGAAATGGAATATTCTAGAAATAAAGAATTTATAAATTTTAAAATGCCTGATATTCTGTATAGCATGAAGAAGCCTTATTCTGCCTGTTATGTCTTGTCTGGGATATAAAGTAATCTTCTGTCCCATGCATCCATGCTTTAGGCTACCTACTTCACGACTTGGTAGACGACTTGGTTATGAGATTGACTATTGTAGTGTTGAAGTTGGTGAGTGAATAGGTAAATAGAACCATGGAACAGAACAGAGAGACCAGAAATTATATATATATATATATATATATATATATATATATATATATATATATATGTTGTTGATGAAAAATCAAAGGCAATATAAAGGAAAAATTTACTTTTCAGCAAATGATGCTAGAATAACTGTGCATCCCTATACCAATTAAACTCCCTCCTTCCCCCAGACAACAAACAATAAAAAACCCAGACATAGCTCATTTCACAAGAATTAATTAAAATGAATCACATGCTAAGTGTACAGCATGAAACTCTAAGCTCCTAGAAGATGACATAGAAGAAGATCTAGATTACTTTACATATGGCAGTTCATTTCAGATTCAAACCTTGGTCCCTGTGGTTACCTAAGCTTGCCTAAGCAGGGGCACCACATGCTGCACCAGCCCCGCCCCCAGGGCCTTGAGTAAAATTATAACTTTCTAATATTTGGCATGTCAAGGAAGAAAATCAAAATACAGTAACACTAGTTTGAATGATTTAAAGTAAGCTGGAAGGCATAGTTAGACCTGGCAGTAGACAGGTGTGCAGGAGAACTTTGGACCTGAGTTGCCGAAACACAGCTTCCCTCCGGTCCCTCACGAGATGACTTCCAGAAGTGGTAAAAGCAGCTTCCTGAGACATTGTAACCATTCGCACAAGGGACCCCTTCACCTAGCCACACCAAGATTGAGACAGCACCCTTTCCCTTCCTTGTAAACAGCTTACTATTTGCCAGCACTCATCACAATTCCTGACCAAAAATGCAATTTCTAACTACCTTTTTGATTTAACACTATGTTACCATTCTGTAAGATCACTGGCACATTTCCAAGATGGTTTGAATGTCTTCCCAGACTGCAATCTCAACTGGCCCCTCATTAGTGTAATTTTCATTGTTCTCAACTAGGTTGTAAATTTTAGTGGACAAATACATATATAAATATATGCAACATATAGCTAAGATATAAAGAGAACAAACACCTAGACCTCCACTACTCAAGTTAAGAAAAATCTATCATCAAAATATTTTCCTGTGTGCTTATTTCCTTTACCTTCTTTATTCTCTCAATCTTCTAAAGGTAATTCATGATGAATTATTCATCATCCCCTCACTTTAAAAGATCTGTCTATCTATCTATCTATCTATCTATCTATCTATCTATCTATCATCCATCTACCTATCTATCTCTACTTGATGTTTTAATCTTTATAAAAATAATAATAACTTTCTGAAATATGACTGTTTCACTTGCTGCTTATAAATTTGGTTAATATGCTCTTCTTTTACAGAGCCCTATAGTAGTCCAGTGTGAGTATTTATCCATTCGATTGAACTTATGAGTTGTTTCCAGTTTCATGTGCACTGCTGCTATGAAAGCTCTCAGGTGTCTTCCATGAGTTGTATTGGCAAAGACTTTCTCTATGGTGTGTTCTAAAGTTCAACGTGTTAGTGCCAGATAGCGATGAATTTACACTGTCTGCTCTAGTGTGTTTTCATTACTCCCCATTTTATCAAAGATGCTGAAATTTGGTTTGCATTTCCTTATTATTGAGGTCAATCTTTTTCATATATTAATGTATTTACCTGTCCTCTGTGAAATGGCTGTTGCTGAACATTTTTTCTAACATGCTGTCTTTTTTTGTTTTGTAGGCCTTTATATAATCTAGATAACTGAATTTGTTATATTATTGCAAATACTTTAATTTGTAGCTTTCTATTTTGCTTCATGGTGACTTTTGATAAACAAGTGTTGCTTTCAGTAGTCAAATTTTTCGCTTTTTATTTAAATAAAAATTTCATACTCCTAAATATATTGTAAGTTCCCCTTATGAAATATAGTGCCAAGAGAACGAAAAAACTCAGTGTCTTCCAGAAAATATATTTCCAGAAAATATATTTGATAAAAGACTTTTTATCCAAAACAGAAAAAGTTATAAAACTGAGCAAGAAAGAACTTGATTAAAAATAGATGAACGACCTGAACCTTACCAAAGAAAACAAATAGGAGGCAGGCAAACATAGAGTAGAATGCTCAGTATCCTACACTATTAGAGAAGCAATGAGGAGATGCTGCTATGTACAATCAGAACAACCAGAGTAGAGGACTCTGGCTGGTGGGGGTGTGGGACAACAGCCACTCCATCATTGCTCGCAGGAACGCCGAGTGGTGCAGCTCCCTGGGAAGAAATGTGGTGGCTTCTTACAAATTAAGAGAGAGGTCACATTCCTGGGTACTTTATGTTTATAGCAGCTTTTATTCTTAATTGCCAAAACTTGGAAGCAAATAAATATTCTTCAGTAGGTGAATCCATATGTAAGCTGTCAGACATGCAGTCACCACAGTATTACTTAATGTTAAAAAGAAATGAATTAAGGCCGGTGGGATGGGTCAGTGGTCTAAAGCCCCTGCTTAGGCAAGCTTAGGTAACCACAGGGACCAAGGTTTGATCCCGGCACCACATGCTGCACCAGCCCCACTCCCAGGGCAGGCTGAGCCTCCGTAATATAAACAAATTAAAAAAAAAAGAAGAAGAAAAGAAACGAGCTATTGAGTCACACCTGAAGATAAAGAGGAGCCGGAAATGCATATTACTAAGTAAAAGGGACCACTTTGAAAGGGTACTTGTCAAAGTGGCTTATGATTCCATCTATAACATTCTGGAAAAGGGAAAAGAAGGAGATGGTAGAACATTCTATGGTTGTTTGGTGTTAGGGGGAGGAGGACAAAATGAACGTGCAATGCGCAGAAGAGTTGTGGAGGAAGAACTGCTCTGTGTGAAAATATAATGCTAGGTACATGGATTATCGTCCAGACTAGAGCACGGCCCTAAGGTAGCAGGGGTCCTAAGGTAGACTGCAGCACCAGGTGACCACAATGCACCTGTGTGCATCAGCCAGCTGTGATGCGTGCATCTCTGGTGGGGGAGATGGTGGCAGGGGAGGCTGTGCACATGGCGAGTGCAGGTGGAGTGTGGAACCCGACTTCTTACTCAAGTCTTCTGACAAACCAGAACAACTCTAAAAACACAGTCTATTTTTTTAAAAAAAATCCCTCAAATGTAGAAATACTTAAAATTAAAAATACGAAAAGCTGATACTTTCTTTTATTTGTAAATAATTGCCACATTATTTCAATGTAAGTATCACATAGGCCTAAACATGGAAGTGGTGGTATCAGTGTTAATACTAGGAATGCTTTTTTTTTTTTTCAGCCTCTATAAAGAATTGGATAACCAGGTTTTGGTAGAGGAAGGGGAAGACAGCATGTTTAATTACTTACATATGTAGTTTTTGTTTGGTACTGAATGGAAAGATCCCACTGTGGTCACTGAGGAAATGATGGCTTACCTTCAAATTAGGAAGACAGTATACAAAAATGCAAAGTCTTAGGTTAAGCAAAACGATGCTTTGTGTTTTTAACACTAATGGATTGGAGTCCTCCATCAGGCCAAAGTTCTGGAGCCTGAAATTCTGGCCCTTTTCTGCTTTTCCTGGACCAAATTCTCAAAACAAACACCACTTCACAAGCTCTCAGGAGGGACTGAAGCCTTATAGGCCAAGTTTTTCTGAGAAATTCACCTGAAGGCCTTTCCAAATCCATAAACACACAGATTGCCATCCTGTACACTTAGTAACTGCTTAAAAAGAAACTCAAAGTAATTTTCTAATGAAAATATGGTTTAAATGATGTACTGAAGACAAGTGACTATGTGGAAATTTTGCTTTGCAGGCTAGGAAAAGAAATATTTTCCTCTTTGGATAAAGATTGCTTCCAAAAATTTCAAAATTCTCTCTTAGAAAGAATGCTAAAACCACAGTGCACCAGGCTGCTAAAGTAACATAAAGCTGACATCACAGTGCTTCTCAGAAAACTAGATCAGAAGTGCACTCATGGTGAGGAAAGATATACTTAGCATATTTTCAAAAGAACATATACAGTGAAATTTGTTTTTAATTTGTAAAACTAAAAGCAGCTAATATTTCTAATCATCATGTAATTTTCAGCAAATCTATTGGGATTTGTGGCTACAAAAATATACAGTATATATAACCTTGAGTACAAGTTTTCAGCAATAGAGGTAGCACAGCAGCTCCGGGGTGTTCGGGCTAATATTCTGCCTAATGGAATCTTCCTGTTTTCAGCCAATGGTCAGCTCACCATCATTTCAATAATGTAATATAAGTGATTAAATCCTTAGAGCTGATTATATCACAAAGGAATTACCCCAGTACCATTCTAGGAATTAAACCCACAAAGGGCAAACAGCTGGGCCTTCTGAATCAATGTGACACTGGTTATTTGCTACATACACAGGTTAACAGTGGCCACGGTATAGAATTGCAAACATTCTAACTATATTTTCAAGACTCTTTTAAAAATAGTAGCATCCTTCAGAGAGGCTTTAAGTAGTCAGCAATATAATTAAACTCGCGACTGAAAACAGAAGGAAAACTTAATGAAGATAGAAACACCTTGGATTCTAAAAGGGCTGTGGTGAGTCTGAAGTTTGCAGGCCCTAAAAGTGAATCTTGGGAAAATCTGAAAGTGCTGTTTATAGTCACTCAATAATGTTTTGCACCTGCTCAAACACCTAAGAACTTTATTCTTTCTTGTAATTTTCTGTTGGAAAAATTGATTCTATTTAAAATGGCAACTTCAGTAAATATCACTATTTTTACTTGTAATGCTTGATTGCCTCTTAGGCATTTGAACAGAAATTCATCTACTAAAGGGTTTCTTCTCTGGAAAGGCAATAACCAAGGGGAAGGTTTTCAGATCTGATCTTACTTCATGATTAGAACTTAGCAGTAATGTACTTACTTGAGCACCAGCATTAGAGCAAAGCTCTCGGATGCTTTTGTTCTTTTCCGGTGTGAGAATCTAAGCTTTGGAAATGCTCCCATATCCATGCTTTTCTGCTGTGCTACATCTGAGAGTTGTAATCACGTTTTAGATTTAGCGTTTTCCTTGGACCTGCTTGTCAAGTGGGATTATATATTCAGAGAGGCTACATTTGGAATGCCTTTCCCAAATAAAATAATTTGATGGAGCCTTGGATATGCCTGGCAGCTAAGCACGAATCTTATTTCAATTGAGTTCTGTTTAGGCCTGTATTTAGGATGTTACACAGTTTGACTTTAACACAATCAGTCACATTATCCTACTCCTAGAGGCAGGGTTTGAAAGATATTGGATGAGAGAGAAAGTAAATCATGTTAAGAGTAACAATAATAATGTGAACAGATAATTAGACTTAAGTTCTGCAGAGAATTTAGTCTAAAATAACTACAAGCTTAGACATAAGTTAGGCAGTCTACATTATTTGGATCACTGATAAACAAAGAAGTAAATTTTGAAGACTAAGTCCAATAAAACTTTTCCTGGGGCTAAATGACCCTAAGGCTAACTGAAGACCGATATCAAAGGAAAGTATTGAATACTTTATTGAGATTTTGTTAGAATTGTCTAGCACAGGTGTTAAACATTTTTTCTATAAATTAATTGAAAATGTTAGATTTTATTTGGGATTATGACATAATAGACATTCTGGAAAAGAAACACACACTTCAGCGACAGTCATGTCCTACCAGTAATTGCCAAGTGCAGTTTTCCTTTATTTCTCAGAATTCCTTTATTTTCTCTGGTTTGTAAGAGATGGTCCTCAATTAGTTGGGCTATGTTTCCTCTTGCTTGGTAAGCATTTTTGGTCAAACAAGGAATGGCAGAGATCCACAATTAGATCAAAAGATCAATCCTAATGTACCATTTTCTCCTCACCCTCCTGCTGTAATAAAGTGGCTGCAGTCCTCCAGGGGACAACTCAAAATCCTAGGGCTGATATTTCTAAATTAGCTGACTCTCTGACCTTGTTGGTAATTGCGTTAGTTTATCAATGTTCAACACAATTTATTACTCTCCAATATGCACCAAAGTGTTTATCTCTCAACACTAACAATATTAAAAAATCTAAACTATCTATTGCAGCACAAAGAGGTAATGCTTTCATTAGGGAAAAACATAAATAAGTAGGAAATGTCACATGACCTGGCCTAGTACGGAGGCCGTGAAACTCCAGGATGAGGGTGGCTGCCTCTTGTTCTGATTTGACTGGTTCACGCTACTGAAGGATGGAAGAAGAGATGTTAAGTTTTATTCATTTTGCCTGTGTGATGCAAGAATACGATGGTGTTTCCTGCATCACCAAAGTAGAGGCTTTTCTCCAAGCCTTACCAAAGCAGTGGAGGGTAATCTGGGTGATGATAGCAGCTCACTTCTACTTTAAGTTTGGTGTTTTTTGATGGGGAAAAGCAGTCAGCTTATAATCACTCACTAATGTTGTTTTGTAGCTGCGCAGACACTTAAGAACTTTTTCTTTCCTTGTAATTGTCATTTGAAAAAATCGAACTAGTTAAAATTGGAATTTCAGTAAATATTACTATTTTTGCTTCCACTTCTTTATTACTTCATAAGCATTCGAACAGAAGTTCATCTATTATAGGGTTTCTTCTTTGGAAATGCAACACCCAAGGAGAAGGTTATAGGACCAAGAACAGCTGTAGTCTTTATCCACTTCCTTCATCTTAACCATTTCATTAAATGCTATTTAAACCTTATGCTTGATGATGTCAGCGATTAGCAGAAAGCCAGCTTTTAGTTTTATTAAAAATTGTGAAATTGCAATTTTGTTCAAGAAATGTCTGGTTTTAACCTTCTGTGGATAAGGATATGTGGGTATGACAACACTAATTGCCTGCTTGGGCAGAAGTGAGTGTGATAAAGATCGCGCCATCCAACTTGAAATAATGAGCTGCCTTTTATCTACCTTCCTTCTTGGCCCCAGTGCTGTGCTGTTTTGTGCTCTTACCTCACAGACGATGGAGCAGGTAGGAGTACCCAGTTGATGCCCATGTGCTCGCCTGCCTACCTTGTTATCACCCATGAAGCTGAAGCCTTGCAGTTATTCTTTCCTCATGAGCATTGAGTTTCAATAGTCCCAAGGCCTGTAAAACAGTGGGAATACTTATCTTGAAATCCTGGAATTTATATATATATATATATATATATATATATATATATATATATATATAATTATTATTTTGTTTTATAAATAATCATCATGTTAATGTTCTTTCAAAGATAGATATGTTTTTACTTCTCTTGTTTAACAGTTGGTCATTTCAGTGAAAAATCTCTTTGATAAGGGAGCTATTAAATTGGAATCTTCCGTCAATGTAGCGCTTTCTATAGTACTTAATAATCCATTTTTGGAAGACATCATTATTTTAACTACATGCCAAGACCATGGAAATTTATGTAGTTTTTAAAAGTTCTTAAGTTTTCAGACATTCTTCTAGTGTTTTGACATTACGTAAGTACTTTAACGCTGTAACCCGATCAAGAGACTGCCAAAGTATTTTTTGTTTGTTTGTTTTTTGTTTTTTGTTTTTCCTTTAAAAACTTAGTTTTTAAAGGCTTTCCCAGCATAGGAACATCAATCCTTGATCTTTATTAGGGCTTCCTTTGTAAGAATAGAAGCTGGCTAGTTTAGATAGTTGAACAATTTGGGGCAATTGACCGAATGGGTCAGGAAGAGCAGAAGTTTCCAGAAACGACCCAGAGCAGCGCGTCTGAGCGTGCCCACCAGTAGGGTTGCACGGGGCCACTGCCCTCCCTGCAGAGGCTAGGCCCCACAGCGCTTCTGTCAGCTGCTGTAGACATGGATTCTGCTGCTGCACACAAGGCTGTGGCCCGCCGCGTGGGAGGGTGGGGCTCTGAGTTCTAGGCTTCCAGTTCTGAGGAGAAGGAATTCGGAATGCTGTAGGAATCCAGATGCACTGCCAACCTTTAGAGGAGTCTGTGTACCACGCGTGACAGATGCTCACTGCATCTTCGGTCACTCTCCCTTGGTGTGTATTTTGGCTTTGTTTATAATGTGGCTGTCATATTGGTTTTTTTTTTTTTTTTTTTTTTGTGTGGCTGTCATATTGTTACCAAAAAAGTTCATGTTTCTCTTTTTCTGCAGCTTTGTAGTTTTCTACCTTCAAAAGTTCTCTATCACATTAAGATTTTACCAATAATTTTCTAAATATTCTTTTATTATTACTTGGTCATTTTACACTTGGATCTTTGATTCCTATGAAATTTCTGTATGTGATGTAAGTTTGATTTTAAGGCTTTATTCAGGTTAATATCAGCACAAAAATAAATCTTCCCTTCAGTGAATGGACATGCTAATTGTGTGATCTATTGGGTTCCCATATAAACTTGGATATATTTCCTCACTCTGTCTTTCCTCCATAATATTCTTGAATTATGAGTTTTAAATGTCCTTCATATCATTTAAGATGATCTTCCTTTCCCAAACTGGAGATATGGAGCTTTCCCAATTCCTCTACTTGCTCCCTATCTCAAATTCTCATGTTCTAAAATATTCCTCAGAGTCATCTGTTCCACCTTCTCCAGTGACACAGTTCAGTTTTCAAGAGCTTTGATAAGCCATTTCCTTAACAAAGCAAATCTAATGACACAAGCTTATTAGCTCAGGATCATTTCTTGTCTCCATCTTCTAATTCTGTCCTGTAATTGTGGTGAAGTTCTCCTGGTTCTTTGAACCCACAACACTCTTCCTTGAGGGTGTCTCTACGTACTAGAATCCTGCTTTGGAACACTATCTCTTGTTTGTTGCCAACCTTACTGCTGCTCATCCTTCAAGTCCTTGCTGAAGAAAAACGGTATTTGCAATAGCAGCTGAAAAGAATGATAACGGCAACAAACCATCCTATTATGCACTTACTATGTGCCAGGCTTGCAGCCACACTGTATTTTCCTGATAATCCATGGTATGGGAACTCCTATTATCCAATTCTGACACATAAAATCTAAGCCTCAGGGAATTTATGTAATTTTTCCCAAGGTCAAATAATGTATATGTGGAGAAGGCATGGTTTTAGTCCTGATGCTTTTCACTCCCAGGCCTGTGTTTTAGCTATCATCTGCTCCTGTAGGTGTCGTTAAGTGTCTTTCTTCCTTTATATTATCTGTGCATTGCACAATCTCTATTCTCATACTTAACCCCGTATAGTATAATCACTGCTCTATTCCCCCTGTTTCCCACTACTTTGAAATACTTAAAATATGGACTGTTTATCTCTGTGTTCCTAGCACCAAGCTCTGTGCCTGTCATGTGGTAGGTGCTTAATGAATATTTGATGTATAACTGCCATGAAATGAATGTTTACATCTATCCAAAAACCATATGTTGGAATCCCACCCACCTATGCCACAGTATTAAGAGGTGATACTTTTGGAACAGAGGCTTGTGAATGAAATTCGGGGCTTCACAGAAGAGATCAGAGAGTGCCCTGGCCTCTTCAGCTGGCTGTGTCAGCTGGCTGTGGTAGAAAAACAGTCAAGCATGAACCAGAATTCAGGACATCACCACTCCTAATGTGTCACCTCCCCTACTTCAAGAGTCATGAATAATAAATACCTGCTGTTTAAAAGACTCAAAATCTATAGTATTATTTTTGTGGTAGCTGGAATGATTAAGATAATGACCCAGCTACAACTGGGGACTCAGCGTTCCCTTGACCATCTTTGGCCTTCGGAGATCTAGCACACTCCCTGCAGTTCCTTCCAAGCCTAGTGCTTTCATTCATGGTCCCTTCTTTCCCTCATGTGTCCACACTGTGGCCTGCCACATTGGTTAACTCTTTGTCCCAGCATTTGTAGTTTTCTCCTAAACACTTTTATCTTACTTTATGTCTTTGTGGGCATCTTAATTTTACTCAGGTCTTGAGGACTCATTGGCAGGCACCTGCTACCTTCCAATGTTCTTTACAGTTTTTCTCTTGCATATGGTTTGCTGTCTAAATCTCTCCCTCTTATGCTCAGAATCCAGGTAGACATTTCTTTCTCTGATTTTCTGGGAGTCTGGTAACAAACATTTAACTATTCTTTTCCAGTTCAATGAATAAGATGTAAATGATTGAGTAAGTTTAGGCTTAAAAGTTAAGTTTATGATCTTAACCTTCCCCAAGAATCTGTAGGGCTGAGTCCTTGAATATATATTGACATAGCCAGTACAGTTAGTAAAGGCACACCTTCACGAGTGATACCCTTTCGCTATCTTCTAGGTATCATACTTGTGTTATGAGAATTATATTTTTTCAAAGTGTGTATTCATCTACTTTGAACTTTGAACCTGTGAAGAAAGTTATGCTCTACTTTGAGTCTATGGCAGGATTTAGCAAAATGATGCGGGAAGAGTAGGCACTCAGTTAATATGAGTTGATTGAATAATTATTACACCTATAAACACTCTGTAGTACATTACCTGATAAGTGTGTATTTCAATATGACTATGGCTATGACCTTCGTGTAGTTCATTAGCAAGTGAAAAGTATGCTCATTTCCATGGAAGGAAATGAGAATGTAAAAGATGTGGTTCTATTTGTAGTGCCATTACTGTCTTACTATTTGATTAAGAACGAGTTCTTAACCTTTTAATGCTACCGCTTACCTATGACTGTGATCTCAAGGGCTACTGCAATACCGAAATCCTGGGGCGTCTAATAGGATAATGCTGACCTATTTGAAGGGGTAAAAATAGGCCACAGATGAGATAACTCACTGACCAGGGTCACTTAGCAGCAGAGCAGAGGTGAGGTCTTTGGCACCAAAGAAACAAATAAGAAGTTTCATGCTCATTTTGTAATCATAACAGTTCCTAGTGAAAGCATCACCATTTTGCTGACTAGGACACTGGGGCCAAGAGAGTGGAAATAATGTGAGCCCAGGCTCATAACCAGTGAGGGGTGGCCAGGCCAGCTCCAGTCTCACTGTCCTCCCTCCACACGTACCTGCAATCTACTCACTAATCACTATCACCATTGCAGTTTTGAAATGCCTGTGGGAGGATGTTTGCAGCCATCACATTCTAGCTCTTTATGAAAAAAAGGAGAACAGAATTAACTGAGCAGAAGTGGCAGCTGAAACTGAGAAGCCTACTAATAAAGACTTAGAGCATTCCTTGTGGTCGTGCACCTGGTGTAGGATTTTGAGGCTTTCTCTGTGTCAGGGACCCTGTTGTGCAAAGAAATGAAAAGCCAAGTTCTGTGTTTAGAAGACTGGGTCATCAAAGGTGAGGAGATTTCCAGGTAAACAGAGTGGGGAAGCATACTCTAGGAAGGAAGATAGAAAAGCAGGTACAGTGGTGAAGCTCCTGCACAGTTAGGGTGAGGGGTACTTCAGTCTAGCCGGAGGATCAGTATCCACTGCAGAAGAAAAGCGACGGAGGGCAGAAAGGCAAAAAGAAGCAAAATCAAGAAGAATCCTGAGCTGAAGAATTCAGTTCCACTGGGGCTTTGCCTGCGAGCAATGCAGAAGCAGCTAAGAATTTTAATCAGGAGGCTCCTAGGACCGAATTTAGAGATATTGCAAAGAAATGAATCAGAGAGAGGTAGGAGCAGCTGGGCGGAACGAAGTGTGAATGGAAACTGGTGTGGGATGCCTGGCTGTGGACTGGGACCTGCACTCGCTTCTCCTTCTGCAGGGGGCGGGAGTACTGCATCGTTAGCTTTGCTTAATGACTTGGTTTGAGCTGTACTCACATGAAATTTGGTACATTGGTATTTTAAAGTTACCACGGAGTAGTACTTTCAGTTGTTCTTTCTTCTAAATTGAAGCTCAGGCCAGGGACTGTATAGCATTTTTGTGTTAAAGTGTAATGTTTCTTTTCACTAATGCCTTTTTTCCTTATTTGCTTCCATTGACTTCTAAATCTTCCTGCCCGCTTACCATTTATACCATAGCCGTCCTGTGTTTGCTCTTAATGTGTTGTACTTCTTCATAATCTGGTCCTCACCTGATCCTAATTCCTTCTAATATTTTTTTTTCTTCCCTTGAGGAAAGTATATTCATTTTTGGCTTCAAATGCTCATCACCTTTTGTAAATATTAAAGCACCAACTCAATTTAATTTAAAAGATAACGTTTTTCTGTTTCTTTTTCTGCCAATAAATTACTTTTGTCATCTTTTAAAAGCTGTGTTGTCTCATAATTTTTCCCGTGCTCTTGTTGTTTTACTTTGTTGTTCCCCAGAGGAAGCAAGACTATATATTGATATAATGAACAATGTGAAAATAAAAAAAAATACAAGAATTTAGGGTCATATTCATACTCTGTAGTGTTTACTAGTGATCTATGTCAAAAAAGACATATATTTCAGTCCTGATGAATCAAATATTTAAGAAACATTCTTTAAGCGGAGTAATACATGGAAAAAATCACTACTGACCTGGAGAGGCCTCCTTGAAAGATTCAAGCTGTGGATGATTTAACTTCAATTTTAGTCCTGCTTCTTTTACCAATGTTATCATTGTGAGCATTGCTCAGGAGGGTTCTGGGAGCACAAATGGGGGTCAGAGATCAAAAAACATAAGATATAGCATTGGATAAAATATTAGCAGCTCTGGAAATATTCACAAAGTCATTCATTACGTCAGAGCCACCGTATTCCATGTAGGAAAATAAAAATGGGAAATTGCTCAGGCCATTTTCTTTTTTATTGCAGAAATTAAAGGTCTCATTTAGAATTGTGAATTTATGTAAACAGCCATTAGTACAACTTTATTGGTTCAGGTACTCAGGATATGAATGTATAAATATTACAGGATTTTTATGGAGTTGTAATAGTAATTAGCAATTCAGCATATATGTATATACATAACACGAGCTTTTAAAAAATTATAGAACTATAAGATTTTCTGAGCATCCCTTCAAGTTCATATTATATCTTTCTGAAAGTTCTCTAATAAGCACACTGTCTTCCTCTCTACTGATCACCTGGTAATGTGTGGTGATACTAATGCTAACAGAACGATGATAAAAGCTATCTGTTCCTTTGTACCTCATAAGTACTCTGGCTTTTTCTGCCATATGTATATTGTGTCACTTACACTTCTTAGCCCTACAGTTTAAACCTGATCCTTATTGTATAAATGAGGCAAAAGACTCATGGGAAAAAGACACTTGCTGGAGTTGTCTAAACGGATAGTCGGACTGAGACTAAACATTTCGCATCATCATGCAGGAGCCCCGAGACTGATCAGGAGCAGAGAGTGGATTAAACTCATAGTTAGGTTGTAACTTTTTTATTGCCCATTGGGAGAATTAACATCCACAAAGAATCCTGATGGTCATTGTGATAGCAAAGTTTCCTTATGCTATAATTTAGAGTGGGTCCTTGTGTATTTTCTAAATATCTCGTCTTGGATAAGATGTAACCATCATTGTCCTTTTCCTCTCATACCTTCCTTGAGCTTACTTGGAAATTATGCCTCTATTGGTAAAGAAGGAGAAATAAACCTTTATTGATTCAGTACACTTGATCAACCAAAATTGATTAATGATTTCTTTCCTTGCTATACTTATACATTTAACTTTAAAATTTGATATATGTAACATATATATATATATATATATATATATATATATTTATAAATAATGCAACAACGTAATTTTAAAAAGAGGAACAGTAATATACTTGTCATCCTAGCTTAGCAAATAGGAAATGCTGATATTTTCAAGGCTGTAAAGCCCCTACTTTGATCTTCCTCCTACAGATAAGAGCACTTAACACTTCCCTGCTTATCTTCAAGGCCATATCATATGTATAGCTCTTCTGCATTTCTTATGTTCTTTTATTTGGTCATGTAGGGGAGTGAACCCAGGGACTCCTGCTGTGTTCAGTAGGTATCCTCCTGTCCTACACTCCTTGTCATTTTACTTTTAAGTTCAACAGTAGTGTGAAGCTGACAGGATGCCTGTTTACTTAAAACACTGTGGAGCTTTGAATTATCTAGAGTGACCAGGACTGCCCAAGTTATATCCCCCCGTAGCGTGTATTTGGAGGAGTGTATGTTGGTCAGCTTTGCCATGGTTGGTGCACAAGACCCAAGGCTTAAAGAAGGAGAGGTTTGTTTATCTAGGTTTCAAGGAATTCAGCCTGTGGCCAGCTGGCCGTAAGGAGAGATGCCATGATGCAGGGCCAACGTGGAGCAAAGACTCAGCCAGTTAGAAGAGCTGAGGAGCAGTCCCAGAGGACTGGCCAGCGGCCATGCACAGCACCAAGGTCGTTCCTCCAGGACCTGCCAAGACTCAAAAAGAGCACACTCTTTGTGGCTTCCAAAGCTAATCAATTTGATAGTCACACCTGATCATCATCGAGTAGTAGGAGGCAAATTCATGTTGCATTATGATTAAATCCTACTTGTCCCGGCTGGGCGTGGTGGCTCACGCCTGTAATCCCAGCACTCGGGAGGCTGAGGCAGGAGGATCGGTGTGAGTTCGAGACCAGCCTGGGCTACAAAAGTGAGCTCAGGACCAGCCTCAACTGCATAGCGAGACCCTGTCTCAAAAAGAAAAAAAAGAAAAAAAAAATCCTACTTGTCCCAATTATTTGTTATGCTCCATCATCCAGCACGCATTTGCTGTATGGAAGTGTTGGGTGCTAGGCTGCACTGTAAGAATGGGGAGCGGGAAACTTAAGTACTGCCACTCTTCTAAAGCTTCCTGTCTGCTGTGTTATTTTTTTTTTTTGTCTTTTTGAGACAGGGTCTCTCTATGCAGTTGAGGCTGGCCTTGAGCTCACTTTTGTAGCCCAGGCTG
>PVJA010012666.1:0-22233 GCA_004027025.1 Myocastor coypus | reverse complement strand
CAAAAGAGAGTATGATTGCCTAAATTTCTTCTCAGACACAAAAGTTCAGAACATTGCTTGTGGGGAATATGGCATCAAGGATGGGTCACCTAGGTCTAAGAATTTATTTGAGAGTGAATTTAGGTAGAATGCTAAGGTGGTCTTCTGTGCCTCTCATACTGTGCAAATTATATTTCTCTGTACATGAAGGAAATTGATCAATAACATATGAATTTATTCATTATCACACAGCAATGCGGTTAGCTTTAGCTGTATCATGAATCAGAATTGAAGTTTACTTATTTATTCATTTATTTTGTCTTGTAGGGAAGGGTCTGTAGGGTGTTCAGGGTCTCACTACTAGACTGGACTCACAGTGATCTGGCTGTTTACAGCCTCCCAAGAGCTGGGATTACAGGCCTGCACCACCACACCCAGTCTCAATTTGTGTCTCAGCATGCCCCAGTGGCGGGGCCTGCACAGTAGGCTGGGGGAAAAATTAAAGGATTTTTTTTTTTTTCTGACTTTTTGAGACAGGGTCTCGCTATGCAGTTCAGGCTGTCCTTGAGCTCACTTTTGTAGCCCAGGCTGGTCTCGAACGTGCACCAATCCTGCTGCCAAAGCCTCCCAAGTGCTGGGATTATAGTCATGTGCTACCACATCTGGCAAGAATCGAAGTTTTGAACAAGTTACCAGATTATAATTCTTCATATCTCCTGGAGCTTTGCAAGTCCATGTACAGAATTGCAGAGGAAACCTCAGAAAGCTAGTTAGTGGTCCCTTGAGCCCTTCACCCACTGCAGACATGAAAGCACCAAGAGATACTATGCTGAGATGGTGAAAAGTATTTCAGAAGTATCTGTTTGTTTGTGTATTTAGAGCCACCGTGCCTGTCCTATGTGCTGTCAGTGAGAACAGCGTGAGCCAGCCCAGGCCTGAGGAGACCCTCATGTTCTTTCATTAGCTGTGCACTCCAGTACACTGCTGTGGAAGATTCCATGGCAGGAAAGGAGGACCATGGACCTGTGCTGGCTGCAGATTAAAAAAGAGTGGTGTGAGTTTGGGTTGGTGAGGACGCAGGGGTATCAGTGTTCCCTTTGGGCTAGGTGAATGTCGTGTTAGAGAAAGAGCTGGTCTGAGCTGTTTTAAATTATACACAGTGAAATATAGACAAATCTTCAATTGACTTTTAAATTTCTGGGGAGGGGAGAGAGACAGGTAGAGGAGTACTGAGCATTACTAGAGCTGGTAAGTATAAGGAATCTTTTTCTCTACTTTCATAATGACCACTGATGTTCCAAATAGAATGTTTTAAAATTTTGCTCAAGAGGATGTCTGTGGAGTGATAGTGGGATTCCAGTGGGGAAAAAATCTGTCATGTATCAGATTGGCATGCAGCTAACTATGGGGACACAGCAGCTGGGTGAGAATGCTGGCCCGCGACAAAGGAATTTTAGGTCAGGTGGCAAGGGCTGGGGAGCTCTCTAGCAAGTGTGGCACACCTTCCACAGAAAGAATACAGCGACCATGCCCTTCAAACACTCCCTGATTCAGACACTGAGAGTCACCATTGACAGTCAGATAGTAACTTGCTGTTGTGGTTTGGGGTTTGTGCAAGTAGAACAATAGGATACAGGATGCATTTTATAAGATGATTTATAGTGAATCACTGAAAGAAACATATAAAAAGAGTACAGGAAATCTGTCCACACACAAAAGTTCAAAGAATCCAGGTAAAGGGCTGTCTTCTGTATTTATTTATTTATTCACTTACTTACTTACTTACTTACTTTTGGTGTTACCAGACACTGAACTCTGGATCTTGTGCTTGCCAGGCAAGCACTTTTTCCACTGAACTATGTCCCTGGACCCCAAGGTTTGTACTTTAAAATCCTGCATGAGTCCAGCTAAAAAACCTAGAGTCCATAATAATGCCTCTCGCAAGTCCATAAGGAGGCCTAAAGCCCAAGACAAAGTCTCATGCAGGCCCGCTTTAAGGATCTGCACTGTAAAGACCCAAAGGTCAGTGGTGGAAGCTAGAGAGTCTGTGCCAGCAGGATGAAGGATCTGTGCTAGCAGGCTCCAGGATCTGATCCGGAGCTAGGAAACACTGTTCAAGGTAAGAACAGAGCACCCCTGAAAGTGCTGCAGCCAACCTCAGCACCAGTGAGGTCCTGAGCTCCTGCAGTCGTGAGGAAAGCTGAGCTTCCATCAGGAAAACCACCATGATAGCTTCTGCATGTGGCTGAGAAGTGTGCCTCCTTCCCCTCTGAAGCCAAGATGAGGATCAGAGCTCCTACAAAATGAGCCCTATCCATTCTGTGACAAGGAGATCCTGACCTCCTCCTCTGAGGAGAATGGCCAAGCTTATCAGGAAAGCCAGTATGACAAGGTGCTCCAGCAGAATAGCCCAAGAGCACCAGCAGTTTCCAAGGGCTCCAAAAGCTTCTGCAGACAGCTTGTCTCACAGCCTCTGGACAGCTTCTCTAGTTCTGCTTCTTATGCTGCTGGCAGCAACCCTCGGGTGGGCCTCCTGCACCCAGTGCCACACTAGCTCAGTCCAGCTGGGTGTAACAAGTGGACCACCAGCTGGCTAACCACTACACCATCCTGCCCCCATTCAGCTTTTCTTTGTCTGTTTCCAAAACAAATCTGGCGAGTGAAGGAGGAGATCAGCAAAAGAGAAAGAGAGAAAACTTGGAAAAGGAGGGAAGATTGAAGCAGAAGGTAAGAGAGGTGGGGTAAGGCTGAGAGAAGCTACCTGGCCCACTTCTGAGGAGGAGAATACGTACGTGCAATGAGTTATGCTGAGGAGAAGTAAAAACATGGGAGGGTGAGGACCCCGCATATTCCTCTCCTCTCCAAGGACTTGCTTGCAACAGTCTTATTGGAGAGAGGAAAGTGTTTAATTCTCAATCCTGTTCAAAGTTTTGACTAGTGAAGGGCACAAGATACTTATAATTCTTAAACTGACTTACTCTACTTATGAATTATGATGTTTTCAAGACAGTATTTTGCACTGCTTAGGACAGAACTAAAAAATCATGAAACTTGTTTACATTTTCATCCAGTGAAGGGACACGAGCTGCTTGCGTTGTTCATTGACAAGTGTCACAGGGGTAGGTTGCAAACAAACAAACGAACAAACAAACAAACAAAAATGAAGCAGATACTTTTGGTTTTTATTACGTTTCTGCTTGTTCAGTTCACTGCATACACACATTTTCTCTTTTTTGGGGGGCGGGGGGTGGGTCTTGCGATGTGGCCCAGGTTGGTCTTGAATGCGCTGCCTCAGCCTCGGCCTCTTGAGTGCTGGCATCAGCGTTGCAGGGTTCCATGCCTGGCCCCCATTTTGATTTTATAGTACAGAATCTTTGTGAATGACCAAGGGAAATTAGTGCTGCATTTTACCAGTAAAGCAGTTAAAATAAGCAGATAGTTGAATGATCTGCCCAGAGATTACATGTCTCTAGAAGACTGAGGCAAAGTTAGAACCTGGGTCTTTAGTTGTTTTCCTGTTTCAAGGTTTAGGAAGATTATATCCTAAATCTAGGCCAGTCCTACACATGCAGAAGAACCCTGGTGAGCAGAGTAAAAGAGTCAGAGACTCTCTGAGGCTGACAGCTGATTCCAGACCCCAGAGGCCTTGTGCTTTCTCAAAGGAACTCACTTCTAAGAGTTGATTCCTGTTCAGAGTTGGAGTAACAAGTCTTTCTTTTTCTCTCTCTTGCTTCCTTTCTTTCTTTCTTTCTTTCTTTCTTTCTTTCTTTCTTTCTTTCTTTCTTTCTTTCTTTCTTTCTTTCTTTCCTTCTTCTTTCATATTCTTTCTTTCTCCTCTCTCCTTTTTAAACGTGTGTCTCTGCATTCATTTCTTGAGATTAAGTACCTGAGAAGGCCTCTGAAGTTTGTGATTTTTCTCCTAATGGCCTAGGACTGATGAATGAATCAGTGAATTAAACAAGTAGCATTAATTAAACACCGTGTATATTTCATATCCTGCTGGGCCACGAATGTGTATATGGGTTATGGAGGGATTCCTCTTTTTATAAATGTATTAGATTCTCCAGGTGCAGACATTGAGATTCATTAATTACTATATGTATAGGTTTGCATAAATTAATCAATACCTACTATACACTACTGCTGTGAATGGTACTGGGTGTGGAAAAAAAGGAACAGAAAGAGCAAAAGGAGGAAGAAAAGAGAAATAGGTGGTCTCTGTTCTGCAGTTCTTGTAATGGACGGGAGAGGAACCATGTGGAGTAAGTGCTGAGTGCAAGCGGAGACCTGGGTTGCATGCAGGGCCTGTGTCCAGCTGTCTCCTTGACAGAAAAGAACTTGCAGTTTACTGAGAAGTTGGAGAGAGAGAAACGGAGATGGTTTTCTGAGACATCCCTTCTGGAAGGGTTATTTTTTTCTTCTCTGAGAAAAATAGACTATGAATATAAATAGAATTAAAATTGAATTAATTTCCATGGGGAGAGTGTTTTATTTTCATTGATCTAGGAAACCTGAAAAACCCTGAACTTAGTGCTTTTGGAACTTCTGTGCTTTTAATTTTTGTGGAATAAGCTCTTTGCCATGCTCTATGCTTTAAGGGATCAGGAATTTCTTTTTAATGAATGTGAAACAAAGGAAGTTTCACAGGACCCAGTAGAGTCTCCCGTTCCTGAGGCACAGGAGACTTGCAGGGGGCAGGGGCACTGTGAGCCAGGTGCTGAAGACTGGCTGCCGGCCATCGCCTCCCTGGCTTGCAGATGACAGCGTGCAGGTAGACGCAGTAAATCAAAGTGACAGGGAGAGGCAGGACTCTGAGGAGAGGACAGAGCACTCAGGACCATTAAGAGCATTAAAAGGGGGGCTGGTGGCCCAGGGGTAAACCTCAACACTAGGACCCTGAGTTTCTCTGTTATTTGTCTCCAGGCTGAGCACCAGGCTTTCTGAGTGAAGAACCATGCTTCCTTAACAAACGATGAAATCATTTTGAAAAGCCTTGAAACCAAGAACCCATATATAGTGAAGTTATTACTAGAAAGCAAGGACCTTGGGTAGAATGGAGAAAGATGGGGAGCTCTGTGTGGGAGGGCAGTGTACAATTTCTGCAACACCCAGGTCTCCTCGCAGCTTCCCAGCAGGATGCAGTGTCAACTCCTGATGTTCGGTTTAATGCTGGGGCTGTCGGTGAGTCTCTGTGTGTGCATTTCAGTAGTGCACGCAACACACACACACACACACACACACACACACACACACACACCAGCTTTTGGAGATCTTGAAAACCGGACTCTGCTGCAGCGTGGGAGAGCACCCACCCTGAAGAGCTTGGATGACTGTGGCCAGGGAAATGGAGCTGCCCCCCGAGACACAGCTCGGCTGACTCTGCTCTTCTGCTCCACACACTCAGGCAGAGGTTGGGAGCATTCTGTTCCTCTTTTGGTTTGTGTTGGAGGAGTGGTAACTGGCTCCACCCTTTCCACTTCAGTGTGTGTTCATTCCCCTCGTAATTATAAGCAGCTGTCATCAGGGACACTATTCAGTGGTGTGGCCCATGTGCTCTGAGCCAACATCATTAAATTAAATCACTTATTTTCTATACTCTAAGGATATTCTCAATTGCACCACAGCCTCCTATAAGATGCATTAATCAAGTTGGAAAAATGCGTTATGCTAAGTCAAAAGGTGAATTGGAGACACAGTAATGTAACTGTGTGAAAGATGGAGAGAATCATTGTTCATTCAAGTTTGCAACAGCCAGGCATGGTGGTGCATGCCTGCCATACCAGCACTCACGAGGATGAGGCAGGAGGATTGCCATGAGTTTGAGGCCAGCCTGAACTATGTAGCAAGACTCCATTGCAGCAAAGTGCAGCAAAATTAATGCAAGAGACTAAGAATGGGAAGAAACAAGGCTTTTATAGCTGGCAAGATGACGACCTGATGAGAACTTTGTACTGCGTTTTTATACATTTAAAAGTAACTATGATAACCATGTTGTCTCATTGTGGAACTTCACAAAAATGTCACAAGGTTTACATTTCCCAGAGATTTGTTTAGCTGACCTACAATTAAACTGTTGTTGTATGGGTTAGCGAGTTGTTCTTTTTTGTGGGTTTTATGGTTTATAAAGGGAGAAGCAGGTGAGGACTGAATTCACCTAAAGTTTAAGCAACTTCTGTGTTAATATCTGTAATCTGAACAACTACATGGGGGGCAGCAATGTGTAGTACAACAACTGTGGTTGAGTATCTTTTATCTTGTTCTTTTAAATATATACTGTCTTTAATGTCTTATTATTATTATTATACTTTCTTCAAAAGAAATGAAAAAATAAAAAGTAAAAAGGACAAGAACAAATTAAGGTTCATTGAACAGAAGAATGAATGTTTGATTACTTGATCCATCTTGAATATCTGTATCTGGTAGTCTGAGCAACAAATTGGATTACAACAATATGTACAATAACAACCATTGTTAATATTCCATTCTTGTTTTGAAATTCTCTACCACTTGTATTGTCTCATATTGCTTTGTTTCTGTTCTTGTTATCTGTTCTACTTTTTGTTTTTCCTCTTTAAGATAAAAATTAAAAATAGATAAAAATCAAATGGAGTTAATAAGAAAATGGAGTCTCTCTTGTCATGTCAACCATGTCTCAAAAACCAACCAACCAACCAACCAACCAATCAAGTGTTATTCTCCTAATACTGAAGCTAATCTCAATTAGATTCACTAAACAAAAACAAAAGTAAATAAAGGACAAACATCAAGCACCTCACAGAATAACGCCTATTCCATTCTCCTCTTCAAGGAAGCCACATATGGCTTTTTGAGATTCACAAATTAGACTTTAATTTCCATGAGTTTGCTACCATTCTAAGAAAACAGGTGTAATAATATGTATAAGGTCACAAAGTGTGCATTCAATTATTAAATAAATATTCATTGAACACACAAATATGTCAGGAGCTATTCTAGGCATCATCATCATCTCAAGTGGCAACAACAAATTAATAGGTTTTTATTTATTGCAAACTTTTGTTTTTGTGTTTGTTTATTCATTTGATTGGTTATCATCATTTATGATATCAAAAAGCTACTTGGATGCATACAGCTGGGCCTCTAAGATGAGCAACTAGCACCACTACTTACGCTGCTGATCTAAAAGTTGAGTAGATGGGCTCTCCCACGAGGTGAGTGCCAGGCTACTTGGCCAGCCTACTTCGGCCAATACTTAACTGTAGATAAATTGTGGGACTCTGGAAGGACCAGGTAGAAAGAGGGAGCCTCACAATTTGCTTCCTTATGTCTGAAAAGGAACTTCTAGATAGGCCAGGGCACTTCTGTTCTTCTAAGATGACATAAATCTGCGATAGCCCAACTTACCAGGTAAAATGGGTCACAATACAGAAATACCTGCTGAAGACCTGAGGGTTGGACTGAACCAGAGGATGCACACTGTGAAGCTGAAGGGACATGCAAAAGGGAAGGGACGATGAACTGTGTGTGCTGTTTTTCTCTTTTCTCTTCTTATTTCTGTTTTCCCTTTCTTTCCCATAAACTCCTCTCCCCTCCCTTCTTCTCCACTCCTCTCTTTTTTTTCTTTCTTTCTCTCATAGCTTTGCCCTCCATTGTGGAGCCACTTGGCAGAATTGGCTGAAACTCTGGCAAACACCCTATGTTGCAGGCAACAAACATAGAAATGTAACCTGTTCACAAAAGAAAGGACAATGAACCACCACCTGAAGCAAGAGGATTCAGATGTTTAATTGTCAGACAGACTTTAAAGAAGTTATTATGCCTGTGACCTACAAGGGAAGGGAAAATAAGCATTTCAACAGAAAGTAGAAAGTACAAAAGAGAAGCAAGTGGATATTTTAGAACTAAAAATTTAATACATGAGATAAATACGTAACTGAGTTGGCTCTGTAGCAGAATAAGGATAACAAAGGAAAGAATGAGTAAACTTGAAGAATAATAAAAAATTATCTGGACAGAAGAAAGAACAGAACAGATTTAAAGAAACAAACAGAAGTTCAAGAACCCATGAGACAATATAACTAATGCCAACAAGTATAGGGTTCCAAGGAGAGGACAAATATTGAGACAAAAATTGAATAAATTATAACCAAATACAATGCAGCGAAAGGCAAAATTACACAAAATCTAACTCAGCAAGACTAAACAAAAGGAACCCAAAGAAAACTATACTCCAACACATCATAATTGAACTGCTGAAAATCAAAGACAAATAAAAAGTCCTTAAAGCACCTAAAAGAAAGAAGAGGACAAAGGTTTTTACTACTATACATGTCTCCCCTGAATCTACAGAAACTAGGATAATGGAACAGCTCTGTGAATGCTGTGTCCCTCAAACACGCACACAGAAAAGGAAAAGGTTCAAGAGCTAGAACACCTGGGGAAGGTGAGGAAAGAAAGGAGAGGATGGAAGGGATTAAAATGTACTGTGTGCCTGTATTAGCTCTGCACCAGGCATGCAAGCATTATGTGCTACACACATGTCCTAATAAAAAATTATTTAAAAAATAAAAATAAAAAGTGTTAACAGAAGAATGCTTTACACTGAATTCTAAGTCCTATAATGGGCCTCACAAAATTTTAAGAGAATATTTTTGGATAAAGAGAACTGAATAAATTTGTGTTGGGCATACTTGCTCTATAAGATAATTATAAAAGACTATTATTTTCCTCTTAGGTATGTAAAATGCATACTAATGACTAACGCAAAATTTGTAATATTGGAAGTATTTACGATGTAGATAATGACATAGAATATTTAAGATAAATTTTAGTTTACAGGGTGGTAGCAAAGGGACTATTTGGTTGAAATACTTTTTTTTTTTTTTTTTTTTTTTAATAGGAAATAGTACCATACTGACTCTATGTAGACTGTTAAAATTTGGATACCTATATTATAACCCCTAGAGTAACTTATCCTGAGTATAAAGTGAGAAAAGTATTGCTGAGAAGTTAAATGGAATGCTAAAATATTAACATAAGAAAGAGGAATGAACACAGAAACAAGATGCAGAAGGGGCCAATAAAATAAAGTGGCAGGCCTAACTGTACTCATGATGGTGGTTACATTAAATGTTAATGGCTGAGAAACTAAAGCTGGAGGAAAGGCATTGACTGACCCTACTACCTCCTCCTTGTAAGAGCTGTATGCCAAATGCGATGACATAAACGATTGCATGCAAGCAGTGAAACAATGGGCACCATGAAAATGATGAGCGTGTCAAGGTTGCAGTGGCTTTTAAATTTTCAAATGAAAGATTTCAAGATTTATAATATTAAACATAAAAGGAGATCTTGTAAAAGCAAAAGAGAGAATTTATTAGGAAGGCAGTGTGTGTACATCTAAAGATGGAGCTCCAGAAGCATTTTTCCAGAAATACATTATTGGACATAATATTGTCTTAGAAAGACAATACCATAGAAATACAATAGATACAAAACATTGGAATACAATATTGTCTTGGGAAGACAACTGCAACCTTGCTTTATTCCTTCCTGTAAGGCACTGTTGCTCAGCATGGCTTTGGTACCTCACAATACTCATGGCTTCTGCATCACAGTTGTGTCTGGAGCAAAGATTAGGTGTCCTCTCTTCATCTACTAAACCATAGCCTACATGTTCATTGTTAAGTGTTTTAAAGGGAATGCTCCAGACACAAAACAAATGCATTTTGTGACAAATCAAAATCGATGAAAAAATAAATAAGAACTTTAGCCCTTGAGTCTGTTCTGCACTCTTTTATGCAAGCAGTTGGTTTTTCTTTAGGGAACAACACCGTGCCAAGTGGAGTAAAGACAGACAACATGATCTCCAGTTATTACAGACTGGTTAATGTCCCTCTAAAATTCCTGTGTTGAAGTCCTATTTCTCAGTATCAGTAGTGTTTGGAAAACTGGCCTTAAATAGGTAATTAAACTAAAGCAGGATCACTAGGGTGAGACTCTTGGACAAATGATTTGTATTCTTCTGAGAAGAGGAAAATGGGACACAGTGGAGGAAGACAGCCAACGTGAAGACACCGGACAAAACGGCCAGCTATAAGCCAAAGGGACAGCTCTGAGGTGAAACCGCTTCTGTTAACAACTGATCTTCTAGTTTCCAAGAGAAAAATACATTTTCTTGTTTAAGCCACCCCATTGTTGGCACTTTGTTATGGTGACACTAATAAACTGGTGAACGCAAATACTGGAGTTCAAGTGAGGTTTTGGGGGACTGAGTGATATCTAAACAGGTTGCAAGACAAAGTATCTCGCATTCTATAGAAATGGTCACCCATTGCCCAGAATTTTAGTACTAATATCCATCAAAGTTTTCAACACATAGGTGGACATACAGAGGACTTATTTCTGTAATGTGAGTAATGTGAGTAATGGGAGTAATAGTAAATGGGGGAGTGGGTATAATTGTGGCTAAGAGGGTGATTCTGTTACATGGAAAGGATGCTGTTGGCCTGAGCCAATTCATTAGATGGCTCTGTCAGTCTGTTATGATTATTCTTATTCTTAGGTTTCATTCTTTTAGATAAAAACATGCACATCCACATTGGAGTTTGATTGCCTTATGGGCATAAAGCTTTGCATATTTACTGCCCATGAATCATGCTGGTACGTGAAATCTGGAGAAGATTCAATTTTTCCTGCTAGATGCACCTCCAGCCGTTTAATTAAAATATGTATTATTAATAAAACTATATTTAAGTCATATTTTTTACAGATATGACTGAAACATTAAGCGCAAATTGTTTCATACTTTCACAGTAATTTGCTGTTAACGTTTTGTGCCTTAATCAAGGTAGCACCCTGGTTGAAGGTTTGTAGACTACAGACTTCTCAATAGTGAAATTGAGAAAAACAAGGGGAAGTGGTGATGAATGAGGGGGCATATTTGCTTTTCAGGAAGATTTAATGCTTTTATTGTGGAAGGGATCTGTACTGAATAGGAAGGTATAGTAAAAATGGCATAAAAAGAGAATTTGGTGTCTATTTTAGGCATAACAATGACATTTGACGTTTGCACAAATTTTTTGCATGTTTCTGAGCCAATGCTGTGCTTCAGCCTGGCCGTTGCCCTTTAGATGTCACGGTTGTCCTTCTGCTGAGCTGGTGCATTTCAGTGCTGCACTCTCACCATTCTTCCACTGTCCAGAGCCCTTGCATAATCAGTAACGCGGACTAGGGGACAGGGGCTCACTTATCTAATAATGCTCAGCGTGGGCTGGATTCACAAGAGTGCTGCCAAAATCGGTAGTGAAACTGGAAACTGGTTGACTCTTTTAGGTGTTACAGGACTTGCTACAGAAATGTGGCCAAGGTTTATAGGATCTATTAATTCACTTGACAAAATTTCCAGATTCTGATATTTGGTACAAATTTGTATGATAAGTGGGACAGAAGAAACAAGAAAGAAAGAAAGAAAGAAAGAAAGAAAGAAAGAAAGAAAGAAAGAAAGAAAGAAAAACGGTAATAAGCCAGGACTACCACTGTATAGCAGGCACTGTGCTCTGCCACTTGCCAAACATGTTATTTAATTTTCATAATAAAGGGAAGAATGCACATCTTGTGTCTTTCATATAAACAAGCACACCCCTACAAGATGCAGTAACTGGCCCAGCTCTGTAGCTAAGTGGCTGAATTTGAGTTTGAGTCATTGGTTTTTTAACTCCAAAGCTGAAGTGAGACTATTATACATTTTCTTGCATCCTGGGTCTCTACAAATGCTTGCATTTATGTCTGCCTCTGATACACTGAATGAAACATCACCACCACAACTCCTGCCACAAGTCCTCTGAACAATCAACAGTCCTTTTCCTTATGTGTTACTGTACTTGCCCTTTTATAACCCTCTCTTTATCTCATTGCATTTTTCTCTAGCCATGTCTGGAAATTCTAAGGTACTCGGAGGGACAGTTATTGCGAACCCTCTGTTTTGACAGTCTTTGACATCAGAATCTTATCCCGTCATGCTATTTAACAATTTCAATTAAATTCCATTATAATAATTATTTTCTAAGTGGGCTCACAGCTGAAATTTATTATTTTAAATTAATTTATTTGTGACATGAGTGCCTGTAAGTATAGAGTTTAAATTAATAATATTATTTCTTTTTCTCTAAACTGAGCTAGATCAGAAGCTATTAACTGAGCTAACAAGGAAGTAGAAGAGCAGGAGGAGACACATCTTCGTGTGTTTTCTTTCTGTAGGGGGCAGATACATCTATTATGTGATTCTGAATGAAAATAAACCTCACTGGGTGTCAGTTGATCAGAAAGTTCTTCAAAAAGAAACAACAATCTAGGGTTTACTTAGAACACAAAATAAAAACCTTTGCTGGAATGCATTTGCTGTGGTATAAAAACTTCTCACACTAAATTCACAGTATAGAGACACTCAAATGTACCGTTTTCCCTTCAATTTTGCTATTCTTTATACTAACTATAGAAATTGAACTGACATTATATTGCCAGAAAGATCGACACTTCCCTCTTTTTTCTGTAACTAATGGCAGAGCTGACTTGTGTTTAAAATAACAATGTTAGCCATTCTTGGAATCCAAGGGAAGCCAAGCAAAAGCAGGTCTTGCGTTCAACAATTGCAAAACAATGCGAAAGCAAAAAATCAGAGCACTCCCAAGACAGCGTAAATTCCAGGAAACAAGAGGCAGTTTCTGTTGGTTTTGCAAGGTGCTGGTGAGTTTTTATGTTCTCTCTCTCTCATGTATACATATGAGTGCATCTTTTGTGGGATGTCCCTGGAGATAGTTCCTGTGGCTTCCCAGAGGAAGTGCTGCCTGTTGACTCCTCAGAGCTCTTGGTATGAAAATTAACCAAACTCCAAAAGCCCTTTGTGTTCTAGAAAACAAACAAAACACACTCTGAGGGAGTCATTATTTGCAATACTCAAATTCCAAAACACATGTGCATGCACGCATCCACTTATACATATTTCAAAGCGCTGTAACAGACTTAAAAATTTCGTAGCAAGTCCCGCAAAGCAGTGTGATCTGTCTCAAGCCAACCCACCACGTGCGAAGTAGAAAATACATAAAGGACATGCAAGTAACTGGACATCAGAGTTGCACAAACATTCTTCAAAGAAAAGCCTGAAGGAAATAACTACAGAAATCCAGCAACTCTGGAAAAGAACAACGAAGAAACCCTTTATGCAGCAGCTGATACTAGTGATACCAGCTGAAGCAACTGAGCAAGGGTTGGCCACTAGAAGTGTTCCTGGGTTAGGCGATGTTGTTTTCAAAGTGCCACATACTTTTCCAGTATTAAAAATGCCCCAGGAACCACAGCAGCATCTGTTAGATAATGTGCTGTCTACAGGTTACCTTATTTATAATTTCACTTTGGTTTTGGAGCAAGGGAAGAAATTTAACAAGACTCATTCTGGAACAGATATGAAGGAGAAAAGATATAGAAAATTTACTTAGGTGAATTCAATTCTTTTTGTTTCCAAAACTACAAATGATTAAATAAAAGCTTAAAAACCACTTTCTTTTGCCTGGTAACTTTCAACCATGTGCATTCTTGATCCATTTCTGTTCCTCTTGTCCAGGTGCCTAGTGCTGTACTTGAACGGAGGGAGGACATTATAACAGACGTTATACTGTTCACCTGGTTTAGTTTGGAATAAAAAACACTGTGCTCTCTTACGCTGGTTCTTGCTCAAAGGGATGTTTCCAATGTCTCTTCTGAATTGTAGGAAGAGCCTTACAAGAGATAGCTCCAGTCAGTTCTTAAATTGGTTGATGGTGACTGACTCTTGCTTTATTGTTTCTCCCTTTTTTAAAAAAAATTGTCTTGAGCAAAGCAGTTGAGAATTGATAATGTATCCTTTATGAGAATAAAGTATCCTTTATGAGACATTTCAGAAAAAATTCAGACACTAGGGCATCTATAAACTCATTTTGCTTCCTTAGGAACTGATGTAGACATTTTTGTCAACAACCATTCTTAAACTCTACACTGGAGGAGTGTCCGTTCACAACACACTGGGCAAGGCTGTGCACTCTCGTATTATTTAGTGGACACACTTTCAGTATGTCTTTCACATAGTACAAAAGCTCCTGAGGAGTAGGCCAGTGCCCGATTTGGCTGTATGTCCAGCTACCTCTTTGGATGTTTTACGTATCAGTAGCCATTAAAAAATATTTGTTCAGCACAATTGAAATAGAGGCAGAGAGTAGAAGCAACTGTTTTTTTTTTTTTTCTGTAAAACTCTACATTCATTTTGAAACCTCATTTCTTCAAGGCTGCATTCAGCAGCCCCCAGCTGTGGCTGCAGGGGTTGGGGTTGTGTGGAGGGAGGCTGACTAAGGGGAGTGGGCAGTGAGCAGGATATTCCAGGCCACAGCTCCTGGGGTTTGGGGGAAGCAAGGGCTAGAGTCGTTCCTGGGCTGGCCTGATTACTTATCACCCCCAGGTCTTGCTGTTCCCAGTTGCTGCCTGCTTTACACCTGTGAAGCTGCAGCTTTCCCTGAGGTCAAATCTGGGTCCCGAATCAGGACCATTGTTTTCAGTGTTCCCAAGGACCCAGCTGCACTCTCTCTGACACTGCTCATTGGGGTTCATTTCTCTGTGCTCAGGTCTGGGAGTGCTTCACTCACTGTGTTTCTTTGGTTAATGGGAAGGGTAGGAAAATCAGGGGCCTCGCCCAGCGGCCAGGCCTCTGCCGAGGTGCAGGCTCCCTCTCTCGAGGCATGAGGTCTTCTCCCAAGATGGCTTACATGCTGGACTTAGGGCACTGGGGGGTGTGGTGGGCCAGGGGTGGTCCAGCTTCCCTTTCTAAACCCACTTGATACTGGATCAGGATCTGTCGGGTTTCTTCTTCAGTGTGCTTTCTAGTACCTGATTTCTTTGTTGCCTCTGTTTTGGGTGCCAAGTTTATCCCCAGAGCACATCTTCACAATCATACTTAGGTGTGGTGTTTTTTCTGCCACACTAAGCAGCACACACATGTCTGGCTTGGTGATCTCAGCCCCTTGCAGATATACTTGCTCTGCCTTCATGATGTGTGCCTCAAGAGCCCAAGCTTTGACTCTCTCTCTCTCTGTCTCTCTGTCTCTCTGTCTCTCTGTCTCTGTATATATATATATATATATATATACACACACACACACACACACACACACACACACACACACACACATATATATATATATATATATATGTATATTAACAGACTTTAATTTTCAGAATGGTTCTTGGTTCACAGCAAAACTTAGTAACTATCCTATACACATATTTGTCCCCATACATGTATAGACTCCTTTGCTATCAATATCCCAATCAAAGTACTATGATTTTTACAATGAATAAACCTACATGGACACATCCTTCTCATCCAGAGATCATATTTGCAGTGAGGTGCACTCTCTGTGTTGTTCTATAGATTATATGGATTTGGTTAAGTGCAGGATGAAATTTACCTAAGATTACAGTATTACATGACATATTTGTACTATTCCCCAAATACTCCTACAGCTATTCATTTCTATTCTACCTCAGCCCCACTGGTCTTTTAGACTCCATAGCTTATCTTTTCCAGAATTTCATGGAATTGCAAGTAAATACCATGTTGGCTTTTTAGGCTGGGTTTCTTCAGCTCCCTGTGTGCATGTATGCTTGCTTCTTATTTAGTGACTTGATAGCTCATTTCCTTTTAGCATTGAATAATATTCCTTTTTGAGGTCCCAATTTGTGTGAAAGTATACATTTGCATATTGAATAGGTAAAATGTATTTTTTTGTTGAAATGTTGGTTGAACATATTGCTCTCTGTTTTTGGCAATTCTGTTTGATGAGCCTATTGATTTCTTTCAAATGTGGGCAGTTACAACTATGGCCGATACAACTGCACCTAGGTTTACATATGAACATGATTTTTATTTATTTTTATGTTTTAAAGGAAACAAAAAATGGCAAAAGCCATTAGAAATGATACAGAATTTCATTAAATAAGATAATAGGAGTTAAACAGTGGTTGTCACATTGCACATTTCATCTTTAAATTACGTGAACATAATTTTAAGTAATTCTTTTGAGTAAATACCAAGGAGTATGATTGCCAGATTGTATAGTCTAAGTCTCATTTTTATAATAAACAAACTGTCTTCTAAGACGGGTACATACTTTCCCATTTATAACAGTATTGGATGAGAGACTCTGTTAGTCTACATTCTCATTAATACTTGCTGTGATAACTGTTCTGAATTTTTGCTGTTCTGCAGCATGAGTACTGTAGTAGTATCTCATTATTTCCTTAATTTACACTTCCTCAATGCCATATTTCCTTGATTTTAATGTTCATGTGGAGAAATAAAAGACCTGGAATAGCCAACATGATGTCAAAAGAAGAACAAAGTTTGGGGACTGACACTAGAGCAATGACAGTATGGTGGGGAAAGGATATTTTTGATACCCACATGCAAAAAAAATAAGTTTATTCACAGCCCGTATAACCTTACAAGATAAACTCAAGCAGGATCCCAGACCTATGTAAGAATCTTAGGAATTAATACAAGAGAAAATCTAGGTGATCTTGATACTACAATAATTTTTTTTAGATACAAATTAAAGTCATAAAATTCACAAAAGAATTTGTAGACTGAACTGCAGTATGATTAAAAATTCCTGTTTTATGAAAGATACAGTAAAGATAATAAAAGACAAGACATAGTCTAAACAAAATTACTTTTAAAGACACACTCCATAAAGGATTATACAAAATTATGAAGAATCTAAGACACAACAGTAAGAGGGTCAGCCAGATAGCTCAGGCTGGCCAGACACTCAGCAGATTATAGCACTTGCTTAGACAGACACACGGATAAGAGTTCAATCCCCAGCATGCTGTACCAGCCCTGCTCCTGGGACATGCTGAAATGGTGATTGAGATTGGGCAAGGTGCTGTGCGCCTGTTATTTCAGTGCTTGGGAAGCTGAAAACAGGAGGATCACTATGAGTCTGATCTGTGTCATGAGACCCTGTAGATCCTGTATTAAATACATAAAAAGTAAAAAAGTAAGTAAACTAACAATAACTTTATTTTTTATTTTCAGGGATTTTATTTTTTACTATTTTTAATGAGAAATAACAATGGGACAGTTTCAAAACATATTAGTAGTACAGCCACAATAATTAATATAGTACATACTGTTGCCTTTGCAGTAGTTATTCAGAGTATAGGATGCAGACATGATAATTTTTCTAATCATTATTGGTACAAAGAAATTTCTTCTCATTGAACTAAGAGAAAGTAGTTGCATACATAACCCAAATGTTCCATAATTGCAGTGGGTTATTGGCAAAACTGGCAATGATGGAAGTTGTTGATTTAAGCCTTTTACAGCTCAGCATACTAATCTAGCTTTACGTTTGAGGCCTCATGGTTAAACTCTTCTGCTGCGTGGTTAACAAGAAGTCAAAGCAAGACCTGTATAGCAAAACATGTAACTTTTGTATCTCACAATGTCAGTCAAATCCCCTCAGGATTTACCTTGAAATCATGTGCAACGCTTTGTAGAACTGTTGTCAGTGTCAGCTGTCTGGATAAGCCATGGCTATTGCTTGACCAGGTTGCTCTCTGTGAAAGCCTGAGAGAAAGTTTTCTCTCTAGGTGATACTCCCTAGGCACACTTTACATTGTCAACCCCTTTCCTCTGTGGTCCCATAATCTCTTTGATCATAAAATTTGGCACACCCCTGAGTTATAGGATATTGCAGTGCAGGTTCTCTTATGTCCTGAGTCCTCACTGACCTCGAAGACCTAGGGCCCAAATATTGGCTATCCTTGTAGCCCTTCGTTTTCTCTAATTTTTTGGTCTGTAAACATACGTTCTTAACCCTCCAGAAGAGAAGCTATTACTCTATAACCTAGGCACTTGAGCTTAACTTCACTGTCTTTCTTAGACTTAACATGAAATTGGTATTTTCCATCAATCATTGATATTCCAATAAATCCCTATAGAATGTGATAAAAACAGTTACACATTTTTACATAGAAATTTAGAAATTAAAGCATATACAACATTGTAGCAGGTCTATCTTATGGAAGTTTTCCTTGTCTCTTATTCTCTTTTAATATGTATTTTGTTTTCTTGTAAAATGACCATTTACTTGAGAGAGAGTATAGCAATAATTGAAATTACATTAGAAGCAGCACCCATCTAAAAGACCAGAATGACAGGCATTTCAAACAATAACAGTAACTTAAAACAAATGAATTAAAAACCTCAAAGACGTTGTAACCAAGATACACAGATAATTAACTTGACAAACATCCTCCAGATTCTCTGTTGTCAAGGAAATTGATTATTTTACATTTAGTTATCTTTCCTTTAAGGTTGACTTTTGAAAATATTCCTTGTATAGTTTCAAAAATGTGATCTTTAATTTTTAGGCTCAGTGGTCTACAAATGTTTAGCATTGTCCAGAGTTTTCCATCTTTGTTTCTCGTATGCATTATCTACATATTTTGGAAGGGAGAGTATTTTTTGGAAACTTAATCTGACTGTTTAACTTGTCCAATTTTATTATACCCAAGAAATTTTTCCATAATGTATTTTGAGTCTCACCTGTTGAATTCATAAATATGCAGGACTGGTATACCTGTCATATATCTTTTAAAAATATACTCTTTTATTTTAAAGAGGAGAAAACAAAAACAATGATACAAAACCTTAAAACAAGATAGGAGAGTAGCAATGATTAGTACATTGCTTATTGTTATCTTTGAAGTGTTTGCTCAAATTATAAGACAGGCATGAAAAACTGATCAAGCAATATAAACACAAATCTTCCTTAAAATGAACTAACAGAAACCAGTAGTATAGCTATTTTATCTAATATAGCTGTCCTGTCTGTCTGTCTGTCTGTCTGTCTGTCTCTATCTATCTATCTATCTATCTATCTATCTATCTATCTATCTATCATCTATCTTTCCCCTTCCTTATTTTCTCCTTCTCCATCCCAGTTTCTCTTTCCTTTTGAATAGTTTTTTTCACATTTCCCAATATTTGTACACTTTGAATCTTCTTTACTCTTTCAGCTTCTTACAGTGGAGAGGCAATATGATGTGTACCCATGTGAGTCTGATTATTTCACTGCAGAGTATTGTCTCAAGTTGCACCCATTTACCTATAAAAATCTCAAGTTTATCCTTTTCATAGCTGATATACTCTTGTATAAAGCCCCTCTCAGTTGAGGGGCATTTAGATGTTTCCAAGATATAGTTATGACAAATTGTGCTGTTGTAAACATGAGGGCACACATATCATTGTGGTATGATTTGCTTTTAATTCTTCTGGGAAGGTAACCAGAAAGGGAATACCTGGGTGGCATAATAGCTCCTTTTATGTAAAAAGCACAAAATAGTACAAAATAAAGCATTAGATATGATACAAAATTTCATTAAGCAAAGTAATAGGGATTCCACAGTGGTTGCTGTATTGCATGATGCTATCTTTAAATTAGTTGTTTAGGACACCAGATATAAACCTGAAAAGTTGGTTAAAAATGAAACAAAACAATACTAAAAAAAAAAGTTATAAGAAATTAAAAAGAAAACCAACCAACCAACCAACCAACCAACCAACCAAACAAACAAAGGTTTTAAGCATTAACTGTTTCAAAAGACCAGTAGAAATGGCCAATACAATTATCCGAGCTATCCTGCATATATAGATAAAAATATCTTTTTATCCTTCAATTTTATGTTCTTCTGCATGCTCATTTTCTCACTCTTTTCACCAATCTTCCTTCTCACCATCAGTGGAGAAAGGTTCTTTCCCTGCCCCATAGTCCCTCTAGCATTTGTTATTGGTTGATTTCTTGAAGATAGCCATTCCTTCTGGAGTAAGATGGATTCTCAATATTGTTTTTATTTTCATCAGTCCAATGATCACTGATGTTGGACTCTTAAATATATTTATTTGCTATCCACATGAAGAAATATGAGAAATGCTTAATTCACAGATAGCAGCATATAGAGTTAGTCAGGGTGAGAATTCTATCCATTACCTGATACTTTCAAAAGCCTGATGGAAATTCTTAGGACCATTGCCTTAACCATCTTGTTTATATAAATGTATGGTTTTGGCCCTGCCATATTTCCTGACTTTTCTCCTTTCTCTTTCCTTGTTGTTTAATCCTTAAGTTCTCTTTTTTCCATTTAATTGTGTTATACCTTTCAAATTTTATTTCTTACTTTGAGTTCTTACATTAGGGAGACAATACAATATTTACATGTGTATCTTGTTTATTTCACTTATGATTATAGCTTTAAGTTGCATCCACTTACCTAAGAAGGCTTCAAGTTTATTTTTCTTTATAGCTGAGTAATATTTCAAAATGAAAATACTATATCTTTTTCATTCATTCTTCAGGTAATGGGCATTTTGTTTGTTTCCATGATTTGGCTATCAGGTATGAAAATGTCCTTTAAAGGATTCTCCAAATACAGCTTCTCTTACAGCAATGGAATATCCATCTTTGACAAGATAAAACAGAAAAAGAGGATATGAATAAAGGCCTATTTTGTTGTGAAAAAAAGTTATATACATATAAAGATAGGATAGATATACAGCTGCTTTCTCTTAGTTTAATGAGCAGAAAGGTTTGTACTAATATTATTTAGACAATATATCATGTCTGAATCTTGTTCTCTGAATAATTACTATGAAGACAATATGCAATGTATTAATTACTGTAACTGTCTTACTAAACTGTTTTGAAACTGTTTCATTGCTCTTATCCTTTTCCTTATTAAAATGAATAAAAAATGAAATAAAAATTTAAAATAACAATAAAATATAAATGAATAAATAAAAATGAAAAAAATGATATGAATTGAAAAAAGAAATCTGAGGAACGTATGTTCTTATCAGATGTCCATTTTTGGATAGGGTCTTTAAATTTGGGATGTCTGATTTTTTTCAGTTCTTTACATGTTCTAGATATAAGTCTTTTGTCTGAGGGGCTGTTGAGTAAATTTTATTTTTTCATTCTGTTGGTGATTTCTTTTGATGTTCAAATCTTTTTAATAAGATGAGAGCCTACTTGTTGGATCTTTGAAGCATTCCTCGTGTAATTTTGGTTTTGTTCATGATGTCTCTGCCTACACATATGCCTCTGAGATTTGTACCTGCATTCTCTTCCAATAGAGTCAGTATTTCTGTTTTAATACCTGAATCATTAAATCCACTTTGACTTTAGTACGTGGTGATAGAATTGAGTGTAGTTTTAGTCTTTGGCATGTAGAGATCCAGTTTTTCCAGCAACATGAAATGTTTTCTTTTATCCACAAGAAGACATTTGCCTGAATATGTATTATATTTTATATTAATATTTAATGACTGAAAGTAACTATAAAAAAGAGAAAGAGGTTGCAATGTAATGATAAAATGATCAGTTACAGAAGAGTAAATAATAGTTATATAATATATGCATCAAAGCTAGGGACACAATTAAATAATGCAAACAGTATTAGATCTCAAAGAAAATATACATTCCAGTATAATAATTATAAGGATCTTAACACCTAACTCTCAGTGGACAGATGATCCAGATAAAATTTCAATGAACTAACATCAAAATTAAAATATAATAAAGACAAAGGTGTTTCAAAGAAGTTCATGAATCATAGTCAAATAGAGGGCCAGCCAGATAGCTCAGCAGATTAAAGAGTCTGTTTAGACAGACGCAGAGGCTGGGGGTTCAATCCCCCACCTGACACGCTACTCCTGCCCCCTGGGGTGCACTGAGACAGTGATTGAGACTTGGCAAGGTGGGCCATGCCTGTAATCCCAACACTTGGAAGGCTGAAAAACAGGAGGATTACTACAAATCCAACCTGTGTAGTGAGACCCTATAGACCTGTACCAAATACCTAATATAAAAATAAAATAATCAAATAGAATCATTGTAAGTATGTAAAGATGGTTTAACATACACACATTAATAAACTTAGTACATCAAATCAACAAAAATAAATCAATAAAATGCTTAAGGGCAAAAAACCTAAAAGTGTTTCCTTTATGATCTGGAATAAAATCAAATCACACTTTTGCCATTCTTAGCACCTAAAACCTTAGCTACAGAAGTCAGGCAAGAAAAATAAAGGACATCAAATCAGAAAGACGAAAATTTAATTGTACCTTTTTTGCAGAAGACGTGGTGTTATATATAGAAAACTAAATTCTCTTTGTCAAAAAAA